>BLSH010450357.1:150120-162536 GCA_018402905.1 Glandirana rugosa | reverse complement strand
GGGACAGATTATTGTTCTAAAATCATCTCCTAGTTCTATAGGGAGAGGTTCCTGCTGGTGCTGTGAGGGACAGATTATTGTTCTAAAATCATCACATACTGCTATAGGGAGAGGTTCCTGCTGGTGCTATAAGGGACATATTATTGTTCTAAAATCATCTCCTAGTTCTATAGGGAGATGTTCCTGCTGGTTCTGTGAGGGGCAGATTATTGTTCTAAAATCATCTCCTAGTTCTATAGGGAGAGGTTCCTGCTGGTGCTGTGAGGGACAGATTATTGATCTAAAATCATCCCCTACTGCTATAGGGAGAGGTTCCTGCTAGTGCTGTGAGGGACAGATAATTGTTCTAAAATCATCTTCTAGTTCTATAGGGAGAGGTTCCTGCAGGTGCTGTAAGGGACAGATTATTGATCTAAAATCATCCCCTACTGCTATAAGGAGAGGTTCCTGCTGGTGCTGTAAGGGATAGATTATTGTTCTAAAATGATCTCCTAGTTCTATAGGGAGAGGTTCCTGCTGGTGCTGTAAGGGACAGATTATTGTTCTAAAATCATCCCCTACTGCTATAGGGAGAGGTTCCTGCTGGTGCTGTAAGGCACAGATTATTGATCTAAAATCATCTCCTACTGCTATAGGGAGAGGTTCCTGCTGGTGTTATAAGGGACATATTATTGTTCTAAAATCTTCTCCTAGTTCTATAGGGAGAGGTTCCTGCTGGTTCTGTGAGGGGCAAATTATTGTTCTAAAATCATCTCCTAGTTCTATAGGGAGAGGTTCCTGCTGGTGCTGTGAGGGACAGATTATTGATCTAAAATCATCCCCTACTGCTATAGGGAGAGGTTCCTGCTAGTGCTGTGAGGGACAGATAATTGTTCTAAAATCATCTTCTAGTTCTATAGGGAGAGGTTCCTGCAGGTGCTGTAAGGGACAGATTATTGATCTAAAATCATCCCCTACTGCTATAAGGAGAGGTTCCTGCTGGTGCTGTAAGGGATAGATTATTGTTCTAAAATGATCTCCTAGTTCTATAGGGAGAGGTTCCTGCTGGTGCTGTAAGGGACAGATTATTGTTCTAAAATCATCCCCTACTGCTATAGGGAGAGGTTCCTGCTGGTGCTGTAAGGGACAGATTATTGTTCTAAAATCATCTGCTACTGCTATAGATAGAGGTTCCTGCTGGTGCTGTAAGGGGCAGATTATTGTTCTAAATTCATCTCCTAGTTCTATAGGGAGAGGTTCCTGCTGGTGCTGGGAGGGACAGATTATTGTTCTAAAATCATCTCCTAGTTCTATAGGGAGAGGTTTCCGCTGGTGCTGCGAGGGACAGATTATTGTACAAAGATCATCACATACTGCTATAGGGAGAGGTTCCTGCTGGTGCTGTGAGGGACAGATTATTGTTCTAAAATCATCTCCTACTGCTATAGTGAGAGGTTCCTGCTGGTGCTGTAAGGGATCGATTATTGTTCTAAAATCATCTCCTACTGCTATAGAGAGAGGTTCCTGCTGGTGCTGTAAGGGACAGATTATTGTTCTAAATTCATCTCCTAGTTCTATAGGGAGAGGTTCCTGCTGGTGCTGTGAGGGACAGATTATTGTACTAAGATCATCACATACTGCTATAGGGAGAGGTTCCTGCTGGTGCCGTGAGGGACAGATTATTGTTCTAAAATCATCTCCTAGTTCTATAGGGAATGGTTCCTGCTGGTGCTGTAAGGGACATAATATTGTTCTAAAATCATCTCCTGCTACTATAGGGAGAGGTTCCTGCTGGTGCTGTAAGGGACAGATTATTGTTCTAAAATCATCTCCTACTGCTATAGGGAGAGGTCACTGCTGGTGCTGTAAGGGGCAGATTATTGTTATAAAATCATCTCCTAGTTCTATAGGGAATGGTTCCTGCTGGTGCTGTGAGGGACAGATTATAGTTCTAAAATAATCTCCTACTGCTATAGGGAGAGGTTCCTGCTGCTCCTGTGAGGGACAGATTATTGTTCTAAATTCATCACATACTCCTATAGGGAGAGGTTCCTGCTCGTGCTGTAAGGGACAGATTATTGTTCTAAAATCCTCTCCTAGTTCTATAGGGAGAGGTTCCTTTCACTCCTGTGAGGGACAGATTATTGTTCTAAAATCATATCATACTGGTGTAGGGAGAGGTTCCTGCTGTTGGTGTGAGCGGTGCATTTCTTGCACAAAATAAAAAGTGCATCTAAGTTGCTGTTTTCCAAGAAAAAAAGAAAATATTTTTTTTTGTATTAATATATAGTGCTACATAGTACATTTGCGGGCAGAATGAGGAGAGCATCAAATAAAGGACTTGGTCGTGGTCATGGTGCTGCTGGTGCTGCTGGTATTGGTGGTGTTGGTGAAGTTCCTGTTGCAAGGAGAGGATATGGTCGATTTATGCCAGCTACACGCACAAGTGAAACACCTCCTTCAGGTGCGAGTAGCTGACAGAGCCTTCAGCGTTATATGGTAGGCCCGAATGCCGCTCAACGAATGGTGAGGCCAGAACAAGTACAGGCAATAGTAGATTCGTTGGCTGACAATGCCTCCAGTTCCTTCACATTGTCCCTTGATGAAAGCTCAGAGTTGGCACCTGAACCCCATGGCCATCTGTCTTTCACCTCAGCCCCTTGTAAATCAGCCAAGCAGTCTGAGCCCCAAGTCATGCAACAGTCTCTTATGCTTTTTGATGACTCTCCTGGTGTGCTTTCCGTGGGCCATCCACATAGCCCTGCCCCAGAAGTGGAAGACATTGAGTGCACCGATGCCCAACCACTTCTGTTGCAGAATGAGGACATGGAAACACCAGCGCAGCACGTTTCTGATGATGACGAAACACAGGTGCCAACTGCTGCAGCTTTCCACAGTGTGCAGACTGACAAGGAGGGCAGTGGTGAAGGGTGGGTGGAAGATGATGTGGAGGAGGATGATGAGGTCCTAGACCCCACATGGAATGAGGGTCATGCGAGTGACGTGTGCAGTTTGGAGGAAGAGGTGGTGGTCGCACAGAGGCACAAACACAGCAAAAGAGGAAGCAGGTTGCAAAATCGAGCATCCTCTAGACAGTACGCCTGCTACTACCCACCAAACCCAGGCACCTAGCACACCAAAGGCGGCTCAAAAGCCAATCCCCGGCATGGCAGTTCTACAATGTGCTGAGGACAAGACACGAGTGGTTTGCACGGTGTGCAATGAGAGCCTGAAGCGAGGCATGAATGTTCTAAACCTGAGCACAACCTGCATGACCAGGCATCTAAATTCAAAGCACTTGCTGTATTAGAATAAGTACCTCAAAATCCAAGAAAGGTCTCGGCCCCCTCCTGCTTCCTCTTCTGCTGCTGCCTCGGCCTCTTCCTCCACCTCTACAGTGCCAGTATCACCTGCCACCCAGTAAACAGAGCATGTGACAGCAACGTCACCATGTCTGCCACCATCCCCAACCATTTCCACACAGCCCCATGGAAGCTTACAGCTGTCCATCTCTCAAACACTGGAGAGAAAGAGGAAGTACCCCCCTACCCACCTGCGATCCCTGGCCCTGAATGCCAGCTGTTCAAAATTCCTGGCCTTTGAAGTGCTGTCATTCTGTCTAGTGGACACGGACAGTTTTAAAAACCTGATGGCGGTGGCTGTCCCACAGTACGTGGTTCCCAGCCGCCACTACTTTTCGAGGCGAACCATCCTTCCCTGCACAAACAAGTCAGGGACGAGCTCAAGTGTGCACTGCGCAACGCCATCTGTGGCAAGGTCCACATAACCACTGATACGTGGACCAGTAAGCACGGGCAGGGACGCTATATCTCGCTAACTGCACACTAAGCAAATGTAGTGGCGGGTGAGCCTGAGGCGGCTAAACGTTTGGCGCATGTCCTTCCACCACCGAGGATTGCAGGGCATTTCTCTTTGCCTCCTGTTGCCTCCTCCTCCTACTGCGCTTCCTCCTCCTCCTCTACCACCTCCTCATCTGCTCAGCGTAACACCTTCACCACCAACTTCAGCACATCCATGGGGAAACGACAGCAGGCTGTTTTAAAACTCATATGTTTTGGGGATAAACCCCACACTGCGCAGGAGCTGTGGACGGGCATTGAACAACAGACCGATGAGTGGTTGTTGCCACTGAGCCTCAAGCCCAGCCAGGTGGTGTGCGATAATGGGCAAAATCTCGTAGCAGCTCTGGGCCTAGCCGGTTTGACGCACATCCCTTGCCTGGCGCATGTGCTGAATTTGGTGCTGCAGACATTTCTAAAAAACTACCCGGATATGTCAGAGCTGCTGCAGAAAGTGAGGGCCGTCTGTGCACGCTTTCAGCGTTCTCACCCTGCTGCTGCTCGCATGTCTGTGCTGCAGCGGAACTTCGGCCTTCCTGCTCACCGCCTCCTATGCGACGTGCCCACAAGGTGGAACTCCACCTTGCACATGCTGGAAAGACTGTGCGAGCAGCAGCAGGCAATAGTGGAGTTTCAGCTGCAGCACGCACGGGTCAGTCACTCAGCGGAACAGCACCACTTCACCACCAACGAGTGGGCCTCCATGCGAGACCTGTGTACCATATTGCGGTGTTTCGAGTACTCCACCAACATGGCCAGTGCCAATGATGCTGTTCTCAGCGTTACTATCCCACTTCTATGTCTCCTTGAAAACACTCTTCGGGCGATAATGGAAGAGGATGTGTCACAGGAGGAAGAGGAGGAGGAGGAAGAGGGGTAATTTCCACGGTTATCAGACCAGTCATTCACAAGTGGGTTCCTGAGGGTGGGTTCCTGCACCAGCATAGGCCAGGTAAAACATTTTCAAGACAGGGCACAGTTCTGGAGGATGAGGAGGACGAGTAAGATGATGATGAGGAGGAGGAACCGTGTCCACAGCAGGGTGGCACCCAATGCAGCTCCTGGGCATCACTGGAGCATGGCTGGGGGGATACGGAGGACACAGATGATACACCTACCACAGAGGACAGCTTGTCTTTGCCTCTGGGCAGCCTGGCACACATGAGCAACTACATGCTGCAGTGCCTGCGCAATGATGGCCGAGTTGCCCACATTTTAACTTATGCAAATTACTGGGTGGCCACCCTGCTGGATCCCCGTTATGAGGACAACCTGCCGTCCTTAATTCTCTCACTGGAGCGTGATCGGAAAATGCGCGACTACCAGCTGAGGGCATTCCCAAATGACACAGGGGGCTCTGTGGAAGCACAAGGCAAAGGCGGAGGAGGAGGAAGAGGTTGCCAACGCAGCTGTGGCACCGCCAGCACCTCAGAAGGCAGGGTTAGCATGGCCGAAATGTGGATAAGCTTTGTCAGCAGCACGCCACAACAAACAGCACAACCAGCTGATAGACAATGTCTTAGCAGGAGGCAGCATTTCAGCAACATGGTGGAACAATATGTGTGCACACGCCTACACGTACTGACTGATGGGTCTGCCCATTCAACTTCTGGGTCTCCATATTGGGCACATGGCCTGAGCTTGCCCTTTATGCCTTGGAAGCGCTGGCCTGCCCTGCAGCCAGTGTATTGTCTGAACGTGTGTTTAGCATGGCAGGGGGCTTTATCACAGACAAGCGCATCCGCCTGTGCACAGCCAACGTGGACACGCTAACGTTTATTAAAATGAACCAGGTGTGGATCCCACAAGACTTGTCTGTACCTTGTGCAGAATAGACATTTAGACCGGCCTCACACAGCCATTGGTATACTTGTTTTTTTTTAATATGTCTCAATATTTTGGGAGCTACCCCAATTAAAAAAAAAACAAACAAACAAAAAACAGTGTTGGCTACCTCCTCCTCCTCCTCCACCGCCACATCCACCTCCTCCTCCCATTTTTATTTTTTGTATGTGATATTAAGTTATTTCCCTATCTACATTGGTTTGCAGGGCACTTGTCCTACTCTTACCCCCATTTTGCTTCCTTTTGCAGCCCTCTAGCCCTTTCCAGGACTTTTTTACAGACATTTTTGTGCCCAAAAGTTTGGGTCACCATTGACTTCAATGGGGTTCGGGGTCAGGGGTCAAGTTCGGTACCAAACCTGAACTTTTCCGCGAAGTTTGGTCAAACCAGACAAACCAGAACATCCAGGTGTCCGCTCAACTCTAATCATGTGGTATTATGCTGCTGCATACTCCATAACTTTTTATGCAGAAATGCTACCAGTTATATGACCACCATGCCCAGTGGCATTGATCCAGCCCTGTCAGTCCCTAGGACATTAGCTGAAGGTCGTCTGTCGTTGGATGCAATGGCAGACCTCCAGACTAGCTGTGCTACCTTGGCCAGCCAGAATGCAAGGGATTTGCGGGTCAAATATATGGAGTATTTTGTGGGGAGAGTGGCTGTGTCCTGGCAGGACATGATTCCTGATTGTGTTTAATGTTTTGTTGCCCTTATAAATTAATCATTCAGTTTAACTACTCTTGTCTGTCGTTTTTATATTTATAAGAGATGTTCTATATGTGTTTTATTTTGGCACTTGCTCCAAGAGTGAAATCTAACCTTCATTTCTCCATGAGGTCACAATATCAGCTTCCGCTAAGTATTTTGGTGTGCAGGGGGTCTGCTACATACACACACACACACAATGTTTTTGTTCTTCATGCATTCCACAACAAAAACATGATGCATTCCCAACTGCTTCAAACTTTTCCTGCTGAAATTTGCATGAGTTGACCACATATGAGAGCACATTTGCTCTGTAAATATATAAACCTAGGGAATTCACAGGTATACATCAAGCAAAGAAGAAGCCACACACTGGTAGTATCAAAGTTTTAAATGACTCGCACATTCTGAGGTGCTTTTGAATGTGTAAAAGTAATCTTAAAAACAGACATCAAGCAGACAAATATTTTAGGCCCCAAACGACAAAACATGTGCTCTATCCCATCAGGGGTTGTCAAGTGTCATGTTTCTGGGGGGCAACCCCCCTTCCTGTAATACTGTAGGCTGCTTTCATCTGTTTTAGGGTGATTTCTAGTTCCTTCATAGTAAAGGGGCTTTCCATTTCTTTGGCCTGGTCACTTGTGATTGGTTTCGGACCATATTGGGATAAGAAATCTCTAATATATTTAGCTCGAGATCCGAGCGGTGTTGTGTCTGGATGGTCGAGTTTCAGGTTATAGAGTTTTGAGTAAAAGAGCTCAAACTGTTTTGCAATGTCCTCCTTTTTAGCTAAGAGAGATCCCTGAGCATTGCGTATAAGATTAATCACAGAAGAGGTCTTAGATTCCTGTATCGTATGGGCTAAGAGTCTCCCACTTTTGTTGCCATGGTCATAAAATACCTTCTGCCCAAGTACATAGCGTCGCCTGGTACATTTTCCGAGCTCTTCTAGAAGAAGAGCCCGGGTGGTCTGTAGGTCCTGCAAAACATCTTGAGCTTGGGACTGTTTGTGGGGTGCCTCAAGGCTTTTAATTAACGCGTTGATTGTCTCTTGACTTTCCCTTTTCGCTTTTGAGGCTAATGCCATGAGTTTGCCTCTGATCACGCATTTGTGGGCCTCCCATACCTTAATGAGGGAGATCTCTGGTGTAGAGTTCTCCTCAAAGTATAATTTGATGCGCAATTGTATATAGGCCATATTTGTAGGGTCCTTAATTAGCGATGAATTTAGGTGCCACCTTTTGGCATGAGGGTTAGACTCAGAGAATGACAGTGTAATTGTGATTGGGTGGTGATCAGATAAAAACATCGGCTCTATGGTAGCCTGCGTGAGATATACTAAATCAGATTGGGTAAGGAAAAAGTTATCTATTCTAGAATATTTTTGGTGGGGGGCTGAATAGTAAGTATAATCTCTGTCGGAGGGACACATGGTGCGCCAGGTATAATGCAGTCTCAGACCTTGGAGTTGTAGATTGATTTGGCGGAGGGCCTGGTACGTTAATGTGGAAGTGCCTGAGGAGGTATCTAGGGTAGGGTTAAGAGGTATGTTGAAGTTGCGCTCATATATGACTAAGCATTCTTGGAATGAAGGAGACCTTATGTTCGTTGGGACAGTATAGATTGGCCAGTGTGATTGGTTTGGAGGCAAAAGTACATTTGATGAAGAGAAATCTACCCTCAGGATCTATGAGGGAATACGACAGATGGAAATTTGCGTTTTGGAGATTACTATGGACACCCCTTTCGTCTTGGAGTTGGGGTTAGTAGCATGTAGGGCTGTTTGGTAGATATGGTTGGTGAGTTTAGGGGTAGAGTCTGAGCGGAAGTGGGTTTCCTGCAGCAGGATGAACTGAGCTTTATGTTTGGTGAGGGCAGTTAGAACTTGTGACCTTTTCTCTGGGATATTTAGACCCTTAACGTTCAATGAGCCACATTCCAATGACAGGGACAGTTCAGAGGCTTGTTTTTTCCTCGTGGAGGCTGGAGGATGGTGCGCAGGCATATTTGTGATTGTGGAGAGGTTGGCGTGTATGGAATATCCACCAGAAGCACACGACAAGAAGTGTACCCCCCACAGGGAGGAAGAGGGCGCAGTGAGGGTGTGCTAGTTCGTTGAAGGATAAGTGAGGTGAGAGTTTGACATTGGGTGGATGGAGGAGGGCGGGGAAGAACGGGAAAGGGAGGGAAAAAAAGGCAGGGGGGATATAGAAAAAAAAACTAAAATGAGAGAAACAGAGAAAAGAAAAGGACAGGAAATGGAGGAAGAGAGTAAGAGGAGTTAAAAGAGAAAGAAGATACCGGAGATGGTAATAGGCATGCTATTCCACCTAGAGAAGAGAATGCTGGGAGGCCAGCTTGTGTCCCGAGGGACTGCTGTTGAGGGACTTAGGAGAGGATGGAAGATTCAGAACTTCTGCAAAGAGGGGGGTATGGAGCAAATGTGGGAAGTCATATGATATTGGGTAACTTTCTACTCATATGAGAGCCTTAAGCTTATCCACTACATAACACAATTGGTAACAATTGGCCCTAGAACCAGGGGAAGAATAACCAGCATACAGCATTTCATCCTGCAAGTGTACCATTCTAAGTTAAAGTTAGGGAGGTATGTTCACTACCTTCCAAAACCAAACAAAACAAAGCAGGTACAACCTTATCATATGTAATTATAACATTCAGTATAGATTGAGGAATTATTAATAGGACATTTCCTAAAACCTTTTAGCATATAGAGAAAAGTTTCTGATACAAACATCCTAACCATAAATATATGGGCCGTCCGAGAGCCTGAAGCATCTCATATATCAGCCTTATTCAGGCATCCAGCTATTGCTGGAAAGAGATGTAAAAATAGGTGTAAAATTTCTTTGGGGTATGTGTCTGAGACACGTACATTGTCAGGTATGAGTGGCCTGGTTTCGTGCTATAGAGACTACTCCAGACTCTCGCGGTGCCCCTAGTTCATATGAGTGCGTATTAGCCAGAATACCATAATGATAGACCTCTAGGGGTAAAGCAGAGAGGTGTGCCCTTTTAAACCAGCTTGAGGCCTGTCTTAGCACGGAATTTTATAAGGCTGCATAGGCAGCATTCCCTGCATTAGTCAATGTGGCTCATGGGATAGGCCGAAGATCCAGTTATTAACAAGACTATTAGTAATTCCACCACATTTGTACCTTCATGGACACTGGTAGATGTGTTCAAATATTGGAGTGTCTCCTCTTGTGAAGCAATGTTCAACGAAACAGTCAAGACACCCAGGATGCGGTTCAGTCCACACTGGATATATTAGCTGTTAAGTGCCTAACAAAGGTCCGGCAGCTGCATACGATATTGGATTTAGTCATGCCTGGATGTTCTTCACCCAGTCCCATAGACCGTGCATCACACAGAGTACAGGTGTAGTCTCTGCAGGGTGCACACAGGAGTCATAAACAACTTTCCTCTGTTCCCTAGATCACTTACCACCAGGTTATATACCAAGGCAGGGCTGTGACGCTAGTCAGATACATAGTGGCAGAAAACTCTGCTATTGCTTTCCGGCCTGCGGATGATCAGTGAGGCCCCAGTGTTTATGTAGCTGGGACCGCATTCTACAGTCCTGGTGCAGAAATTTAGACGCCCAAAAGAGATCACTCAAACTGGAACAATGGTGAAGAACTTTCACTTTGACCTCGTTCAGACAGATATATGTGTCCTTAATTGCAAAACACGTAACATGGAGAGGGGAAGAAACCAACCTTCATAGTACATGGGGTTTAGAATCCAAGAATGAACATATCTGGAAAGGGGATCCGTTTCTAACCCTATCTCTGTTAGTCAGAAGGGTATACATGAGAGGAAGAAGTGGACAACTTGGAGGCTGGAACGCTGAACACTTACACTTACAGTATTGCTGAAACAGTGCTGGGTTCATTAAGATTCCTGATTGTCCCTCTTAGTGGAGGGAGGCTACAGAGAGCCTGGGATGAGTTGGTTGATGTCTCGGCGGGATGAGCTGGAGATCGGTGTGGTAGGGTCTAGTCTGCGTCTTCGCGATCTCTGCCTCTGTGCTTTTGGAGATGAGTTGAGCAAAACCGAATGCCACGGTTCCGATGGGTAGTAGAAGGTGTACCATTCAGGAAGATCTATGCGAGGTAAATCGAGTTGTTCGCAGAAGGCCGGAAAGTCTTCGGGTGTGCGAAGTAGAGCAGTGCGCCCTCTGGCTGAGGCGGATAGGCAAAAGGGAAATTTCCACCTGTACTGTATGTTGCGGGTGCGGAGAGCTTCCAGGAGTGGGCGCACGTCTCTTCTGTTCTGTAGGGTAATTTGGGAGAGGTCCTGGAACAATTTGATCTTGGTCCCATTATGTGCAACGTGGCCCCTCTCTCTTGCTTTGCAGAGGATTTCCTCCTTTAGGGGGAAATTGACAATACAGCAGATCACATCCCTCGGCGATTCCGAATCGCAGGGTTGCGGTCGGAGTGCCCGGTGCATCCTTTCCATATCAATAGGTGAGTCAGCAGGGCGATCTAACAGTTCATTAAAGATGGTGCAGATCGTCTGTTGTAACATCCCTGCACCTGCACCCTCGGGCACTCCCCGCACCCGTATGTTATGTCTGCGCCTGCGGTTATCGAAATCTTCCACATGCCTATGGAGATCAGGTAAGTTGGCTATTGCGTGTCATATGTGACCTGTACCTGGCGTATGGCTGTAGCATGGATTTGGGCTGTCTGCTCCACGTCGATGTGATACAGCCTGTATGTCCATTTTTAAATCTGCTATTGCCACCATTATGGTGTGTTTTATGTCCGCTGCCACATTTCCAGGTCTAGTAAACTTGGAGGCTGGGACCGCTGCTTGCTGGGAGTGTCATCTCCGGACCTCCTCGATCCGGACATGCTGCTAGGCAAGTCCCTGGCCTGGGCCTGGGCGGCCATGTGTGCACAGCCGTGCTGGGTCCGGAATAGCTCTGAGATTTCTCGGCTGAACTGCGAGCCGGTCTCCATCATCGCCCGGGATGCTGAGGCACTCCTGGTCATTCTGCTCATGTTATAGTGGGGTGTAGAATTAACCCAAAAGGAGAATTTGGTCCCCAGATCGCAGGAGCCGTTTGTTCAAGCGGCCATCTTAGTCCCCATCCAAGCCACGCCCCCGTTATTTGATTAATTTTATTTAGAGTCTTTCTAGTGAAGTTTTAGTATGAAGATTGTGGCCATTCCCCTTTACTTGGTTGATCCAGCTCGAGCCGTAGTGGCTGAGCTGTGACACATGTTAGAAATTTGGCTAAATAAATGAATATACTTGTTAAAACCAACAATAATAAAGGCCAGGGCCATACTTTAGAACAGTGGTTCTCAACTCTGGTCCTCGGGACCCACTAACAGGCCAGGTTTGCAGGATAACTGAAATGCATCACAGGTGATATCATTTGCTGCTCAGTGATTGCAGTATTCTAGTCTGCATCTCCCCAAGGCAATACTTAAAATCTGGCCTGTTGGTGGGTCCCGAGGACCGGAGTTGAGAACCACTGCTTTAGACCAAAGGAAAGAAGGTGTGTTTGTCTTTATTATTAACTGCTGTCCCATGTAACACTAGACATTAGAGTTGAGCGAACACCTGGAAGTTCGGGTTCTGCTGGTCCGTCCGAACTTCGGGACAAAGTCCGGGTCCGGGTCCGGACGGAACCCGAACGATCGCACGGAGGTAAAATGAAGGAAAACGTCGGGAGACCCCGAAAGGTCCTGAAAGGATGTCGGTAAAAACACGGATTTTCAAGCCCAGGGGTAACTAAAGTTACCCCAAGCAACAGGCACGCTAGCAAGCCCAAGGCAGGCCTGGGCCTGGGCCTGAAACAGGGCTTCAAGCCTGCCTGGTCGTCTTGGGCTTGAAGGTCCACAAGCGAGTTGAGATTACAGATCACAATGTACCCTGTCGTCAATTATTATTTCTGTTTGTGTGGAAGAAAGGAAACCAGATTTCGTCACCAAGAGTTGAGGCCAGGAGCCCTGGGTGGTTGTCCGGTCTAAAATTCATAAC
>BLSH010450357.1:89539-148612 GCA_018402905.1 Glandirana rugosa | reverse complement strand
TCTCTAATTTCTGCTATCTGTCCTCAGAGCAACAGCACAGACAGCAGTAGTAAAGTAATCTATCTCAGGATGCAGGATCAGGTCTTAAAATGGCTAAAATCTGTCCCTCACGCCGTCAGCTACCTTTCCCTATACTAACCCAAGGAGCATGTGACTGCAGCACTGTGACTCCAGCTTATAAAGAGGCTGGGTCACATGATGCACCGGCCAATCACAGCCATGCCATTAGTAGGCATGGCTGTGATGGCTTCTAAGGGCAAACCAGTGAAACGCTTGTTGATTGGCTGCCCTGCAGCTTCTCAACACGTGGAGTAAAATAGCAGAACCCCGGACCGAACCCGAACGATTTTTGAAATGTCCGGGTCCGGGTCCGTGCCACGGACACCCAAAAGTTCGGTACGGACCCGAACGTTACAGTCCGGGTTCGCTCAACACTACTAGACATGTGAATACACAAGAAGTAATATTAGAACAATACTTACAAGGGCAAAAGACAGGCTCACCCCCAGCCTCTTCCCTTTCAAAATCAGGATGTTGGGGCAGCTGATACGATTCCAGATCCTCTAAAAAAAAAAAAAACAACATTCATTAAGCATCCCAAAGTCACAACAGGTTCAACACATACATTTTTATACATTTTTTGAGTTGACCAACCTTGCACTTGGGCTGGGATGGCCGATTCGGGTGGACTGGTCGCCTGGGGTTGGGGGGACTCTGGAGGATTTTCTGCCAAAAAACAACAACAAAGGGAATATGATGCCATTTTTCATGGGCCAAAGACTTGAGAAGCACCAACATTGGTAAACTCCTACACTGCCCCCCCCCCTCGCTCCTATGGGATGTGAGCTGTCTGATATCCATCATAAGCATTTGTGTGACTTTGAGCACTGGGTGCTATCCTCTCCCCATGTCTGCACTAGCAAGGCTGTATTCATGGGTACTGATGAATCAGTCAGCAGCCAGAAAAGTGACACTTATACTTTAATTTAGGCCTGAATCCCCCGCCCTTTTGGCCACCTAGCAGCACCCCTGTCTGTGGTTCAATTAGTATTGTTGTCATTTTTCACTTAGGTTCTGGGCGTGAAGGTGGGCTTGATTCCACCTCAGCTGACGGGCCAGGGGTGGGAGACTACCTTGGTCCCTTGCAAGGGTGGGCCCCTTGATTTTTCTGTTTCCCTGTTGAAAAATACAAAAAGAACCTAAGTGCAAAAGCTAAAGAAATGTCTAAAAATAGTATAAAATTCTATTCTTCATATAGGCTTTAGTTTGAAATTAAAATTTGTAAGCCTAAGGCATACAAAGAGTTCAAAAACTCAGCTATAATTCTCTCTATCTACTTTTACCAAGAACAGATCCAGACACCTAATTTACACTTATACATATTGCTTACAGAAAACTATTGCTTACTTTTTTCCAGGACTCCATGGATCCGGTGCAGCTGATCTTGCTCCCGTGTTTTAAGTCTGACCAACATTTGCGGAGCTGATCCTTTGACCGCTGGACCCCATGTTTCCGAAAGAGCCGGCTTATGACACGCTCTAAAACAAAGTCTTTATGGCTGTTAGGCCTTTCATAATTCTGTTTCTTGCAGTCATAATCGTGGGCTATCATTATGCCCACCATGTCCACCATCTCAGCCTTGGTCATGGGGGTGGCTTTCATTGTTCTGTGCAATCCAGCACCACTGGACTGGCTGCTGCTGCAAGAATCCGCCATGTTTCCTAACGATCGTATCATTCCGTGGAGTTTGTACGGATAGAAGTGCTGTTCACACCCCAGCATCACGATGCATCTGAGAGCGGAGTTGTACGCATACGCAGTGTACAAAGCCCGAACGAACGCTCGAGGAAACGGCCGTAGGTAGGAGCGCTGCATGGAGAATGAACGTTTGGGAAATGGCTCATTATTTAGTACAAAGGTTCTACTGGAACTTCTGCCATAGGCGGGTAGTGGCCTATACTGCTTGGATTGAGGCCTAGTTTGGGTCTAGCTTAGAGGTATGCTGGAAGAAGTTGCAATATGCTTTCTCTTGTGTTTTGCAGGCATAATGAGTGATAGTTTTTTTTCACACAATTTCCTACCTCAATTCATCGACCTCTGCCTTCAACTCTCATGTCTTTGGAACGTCAAGACCAAGGAGTATTTCAACAAGGTCCGAAGGTGGGCAGCTTGTGAGCAACTGGCAGAGCTGTGCAAACAGGTCAAGCCCAATGCCAATGTCAAATACATCCGAGACAAAATAGCCAACATGAGGACCACATATGGGAGAGAGGTCAAAAAAATACAAAAATCCCAGAGGTCAGGAGCTGCAGCATCAGACGTGTATGTGCCTAAGCTGTGGTATTTTGAGAGCCTGCAGTTTCTTCAAAACACAACTGAGGAGAGGCCATCTCTATCGACCCCGCCTTCTACCTCTGCTGAAGCCACGGCTCCTAAACCTGAGGATGATGATGTGGAGGAGGCCCCCTTCACCCAGGTATAGTGTTGAACATATTGTAAAGATAAAATACAATGATATTAACTAAACATTATTGTCCAAACATATGAGTCTTAACACATTTGTTTCTATATCCAAACCCAGTTGTCCCCTAAAGTAATTTTAAGGATAAATCAAAATGCTGGTGCCAGAATGCTAGTGTTTGTTATTTCTAATTATTCAATTGGCAACAGTCAGAAAATGTAAATTTATTTGGATTAATCACCCACACAAACAAACATATTCTAATAAGTCACTTTTTTATACACAGGAAAGTGTCACCGAGACAGTGACTGAGGAGGAGGCAGCTGGCTCTTCACAGCTTTGCTAATCGCAAAGCAAATCGCAAATCCCTCCCTTTCACGTTGGTATGAAAAGGAAGAGGAAAAGCCATAATATCGATGAAACTGCTTCCTTCTTTTTTCAGCAGGCCACAGACATCCTAGACCAGGAGGAGTCATTCGCTGCCTATGCAGCAGCGAAACTGAATGAGAATGTGCCTCCATCTCCACCACCTACCCCATCTCACCACCCAAACACCACACCAGCATGCTGGCCAGTGGCAATTTGTTCCCCATGGACCCCACCGACAACCATGGTCTGGGGATTATGGCTAATAGCCTCATTGAGGTATTTATTTATTTTTCTGTATTTTTGTTTTGATTCATTTGTTTATTCTTTAAACCATTTTGATGTGAAGAAACTGTTTTTTTCTGTTACATTTTATTTGCAGAAAAATTGCTTTTCTAATTTATTTTCTGTTCTTTATGAATGAAAAATAAAGAATAATGCAAATAACAATACTTGCCTAAGTTTTTTGAAGAAAATGACAGGTTTGAAGTAGGCAGTTACATTAAAAAGAAAAGTTAGAACAAATAGCAAGGGACAAAAAAATGTATTTAAAGGAATTATTATATTTCAGAGATAATGATATTGGGGAAATGTTAAATAGAATAAAAGAGATTAAAAATAATGCAAATTCTATTAATATCACTACAGAACAGCTGTCTTTCATTACATTCGTAACATGAGTATCACTAGCAATGCATCATTATTATCCCATTGAAAAAGTTGCTAATGTGGGCAGCATTTCGTGATTTGAATTCAATTGCCGATAGACGAATGAATATGCATTGTGAAATAGAAACGTAGGTTTACACGAAACCGACACTTCCAGCCGTTCCTGACTTGGAGCATGCGTGTTTTTGCAGGTACAACTTTTTGGACCAACTTCTATGTACACACGGTACAACAGTCGTACGAACGCTTGTCGTACAACCAAAGTTTTCAAGTCTGCTCATCCAACTTCTGTTGTACGACCGTCGTACATCGGCTGTTCTAATCGCACGTACTAACGTTCGGATCATCGTACAACAAGCTGTCGTACGACCATTTTCGTACGACCGTCGCATCGTGTGTACAAGGCTTAACATTCAAATAGTGGTTGGCAGGGAGCACCTCCTTCACTGCATACCTCTTGACCAGCATTAAGCCATTCAGAATGCTTCTCCTGTGTGCTCTTCACTTCAATTGGAAATAAAGGGGGTATTCAATCTATGACAGCAGTTGCATATTATGGACCATGAGACAGATTTGCCAGTATCTATCTATCTATCTATCTATCTATCTATCTATCTATCTATCTATCTATCTATCTATCTATCTGTCTGTCTGTCTGTCTATCTATCTATCCATCTATCTATCTAGTTGATATGTCCAAAATAAATAAGTATTTGTACCCATGCAGTAGTTGAATGGGGCCAAAGAGTTTTTTCAGACATAGACCTCTCAGCGACTATGACTTCCACTTCTTTATCTGCTTCCTTTCTGCCCACAGTGTATAAACAGTGGACAGGAAGCAGCGCTGATGCAGGTTAACATACCTGTACATCAGCCTGCATCGGCGGCTCCTGTAAGGCTCACAGAGCAAGTAACTGGGAGCTATGTCCGGGTGATCACATGGTCTTGCACCATGTGATTGCAGTGTCCAATCACAGCAATCACATAGTACTCAATGGAAGTTGAATGTGAACACAGATCAGAGAGAACCATTGCTGTAGCCTGTGAGTTTACAGCAGCCTGTCATAATGCATGTACACAGCCACTGCAGTGTCAGCCTGCCCCAGTGCCCCTGATCATTGGCCCAGCATAATAAAAAATAAAAGAGCCAACCCCTGTAACCTGTCCCCATGTCACCCGTGCTCATAGTAACACTGCCATACATTATATAAATGTCTTAATCACCGCCATACACCATATCAGTGACCTGATTACCACCATACACCATACCAGCATCCTGATCACCACCACGTCATACCAGCATCCTGATTACGGCCATACCAGCATCCTGATCAACGTCATATGCCATATCAGCATTCTGATCACCACCATATGCCATACCAGCATCCTGATCACCACCATAACACATACCAGCATCCTGATCACCACCATAATCCATACCATAGTTTGTAGGCTTCATAATTTTCACATAGAATAAATAATATACACTGGTTTGGGTTATATGTATACTATTTTTGAAATATGGGGTGGGATGCCACCTGTAAATATTATTTATGTTCTCATAGGCATTATACCAATATGGGAATAAGCAATTAATAAAACCACAAGAATTGGACATTGAATATGCCTCTGACAGCTTAGACTACTTCAAATTTGTGTAAAAAAAATACAAAAATCTTTATTAAATTACATATTAAAAAAAGACATCACTGAGTATATACTATACGGTTTTGGGTATAGACATAGAGCTGATATATATATATAATCTTTGTTTATTAAGTTTTTTCAATATATACAACATACATTCAACATACATTCAGGGGGGTCAGATATAAATTACTAGGAAGAAGAAAAAAAAAGGGGGTATTTTACATCTTAAATATAGCCTACATGGTATTCACTATAAACAACAATTTTATAACAAGGCCTTGATATTTCTATCTTTGTTTGCTTTTCAGTTGTCCTATCTAAACTATTTTTGACCTAGGTAATTTATGGCCATATATTTACCTTGTCTATTCTGCCCATCACTTTCTATACTATTATTACATACTTGTGGTTCCCTTCCTGTTCGTTGCCCATTTACTCATAGGCCCATCCAGGTCCAGAACCTTAGTCTCCCGCCTATCAACATTTAATCTCACACAAAAAGATAAAGGTAGAAAGGAAAGATAAAGAAGAGAAAAAAAAAAAGGGGAAGGGAAGGGGGAAGGGTATTTCTATTTCTTCCCTTCCTTTGGAAGGGATGAATAAAAGAATGGGCCACTGAGCTCTTAGATTACTTATACATATTTTAACAATAATCCTGAGGTTCGATATTCATCCCATTTATCCCATGTCTTCTTGAAGTGCTCCCGAGAACCGATCTCGGGACTTATTGTTTCTTCGAGTAGACGCATCTCGCCCATCTCACACACCCATTCTGCCATTGAAGGGGCAGTCTCTTTTCTCCAGGAGCAGGCAATAATTGTTCTTGTTGCTGTAAAATACGATGCAAGATATCTCTCTTAATGTCCTTTAGGGAACCAGGGATTATTGATAATATGGAAACAAATGAGTATATCTGGTTGTAAAGTGGAATTAGAAATATATATCTCAAATATGTTTGCCCATAGTTGGCAGACCTCTGGGCAGTAATACCACATATGAAACATATTCACTTCCGCCCCCTTCCACATCTCCAACATATTTCTGAGATATTTTCTTTGATTTTATGAAGATCCTTTGGACACTGATACCATCTGGATATGATTTTGTAATTTCTTTCCTGATATTTTACTGAAGGAGATAGCTTATATGTCAGGAGTAGGGACTTTTCCCATTGTGGTATAGGTATTGTCTACCCAATCTCTTCTTCCCATTTATTTATTTATTTTTTTCCCCCACATTACAATCACACATTTGTTTTTCTTCACTAATAGTCGGTGCTCTGCAAGGCAGTTTGTGGATGTGCAGTGTCCCCCCTCCTGGTGTGACGTGAAGCTGGGGACGGGCGGCCTGAGTTCCTTGGTCCGGGTACAGTTTTGGACAGTTGGAGGTGATGTGCAAATCCCTAATACAATATCATAATAATTTTTTCTTGTATCTTGTGTTATATGCCTTCGGCATAATCATTTCTGCATGGATTACATTCAATTGTTTTTCTACTAGATTTGTAACGATTCTGGTTTGTCATAGTCCCTGAAGAAGCCTCACCAGACGAAACATGTCGGACGTTTATACATACCTATGACCGTTGCAACTGATATGATACTCCATTTGTAATCTCCATATGTATACAGACTGCATATCTGTTTTATGTTGTTTTTAATGACTATGCAGTACCCTAGGGTACTTTTTATCATGTATACTAAATAAACTTTATTATATTTTATTTTTTATTTCATTTACTTGCTTTATACTTGCACCGTTATAGTCCTGCCCAACCTGCCCCCCATTTTTTTCTTCCCCCTTCTTTTCCAGTCCCCAGTCCCTAACTCCTACCCAAACATCCCATCTGTTAGAGAAGGAACTTTCTGCCAAATGGATTCTGGCTGTTTCCGCGGTGGTGCGTGCGCCCGTGCCGGAAACGGCGCCAAACGGCGCTGTTTAAGCCCTGTGTTCCCAGCAACAAGTGCTGCTTGTTCTACAGCGTCCTTGACCTGTGAGCCCCAGCTCCTACTACCTGTTCCTGAGTTTGTTCCGCTTCCTGTTGACCCAGCTTGTCCTGACCTGCTGTTCCGCTGCCTGCACCGACCCCAGCTTTCCACGACCATCCAATTGTCTGCTCCCTTGTACATCTGCTGCCCGCCCATTAACGAACCTTGCTTGAACTTGACTACCCATTTGCCTGATCATTTTGTACCGCTCTGCCTGCCTGTTGCCAACCCAGCCTGTACGACCACCCATCTATCTGCACGACCTTCTGGAGCATCACAACATCATCAGTGACCATCCAGCCCTTGTGCCATCCTGCACTCTTGGATCTCTGTCTACTCTACCAGGGGTCCTTGAATCGGGTGCGCAAGAGCGGTTGTTCCCTGCACAAGACAGACTCCACCACCAGGTTTGTGACAGAAACGAGCAGCCATGACTGAGTGTGCGCAAGGAACCCGCTCCACCATGGACGACTTGTATGCACATCTTGCGGGCCTCACCCAAGCCATCAAAAATTTACAAGATGGATACACCTGATTAGAAGAGCGGGTACAGGAACTGTCCACCACTCCAGCCTCTGGTGCTGCAGCATCCCATTCCATTGTGGCCCTGCCCTCGGAACCTAAGGTCCCGCAAGTTCCGGGTCTTCCGGAGTGTGTGCGATTTATATCTGGGACTGCAGCAACACACGTTTTCTCTGGAGAGCACCAAGGTCAGATTCATTATTTCCCTGCTGAACCCCAGGCATGGGCTCTCAGACTGTGGGAGCAAAATGCCCCTGAAGTTGCCACCGCTGCAACCTTCTTCCAGGCCATGGTGCAGCTGTATGAAGACCCCCACTTGGCTGCCACTGCAGATGCTACTCTGCACAACCTCCAGCAGGGCCGCCGCCCAGTGGAGGACTATGCCGATGAATTTCGGCGCTGGAGCTTGGATACAGCCTGGGGCAGCGTGGCTCTCCTGTTCCAGTTCCGCATGGGACTTTCGGAACCTCTGAACGATGAGCTGGTGCGAGTGGGGATCCCTAAGACCTTGGAGGAGCTGATCACCCTGGCCATCTCCATCGATCGGCGCCTCAGAGAGTGCCGCGCCGAAAGGTCTCCTGGGCAGTTACGCCCTACCTGGATGCTTCCTCGGGTCCCCAGCTACCCGACACCGCCTACCTTCCACCCGACATCCTCCTCCTCCTCTCCGCAGGACACCTCCGAGCCCATGCAGATTGGTTGGTTCGGCCTTCTCTCAGCACCGAGGAAAGACAACGGGGGTTCCAGCTGAACCTCTGCCTCTACTGCGGTGAGCCCGGTCACATGGTCAGGACATGCCCCGCTAAGCGCGGTAAGTGCTTGATCACTGTCTCTAATGACCTGTCTAAGTCTCCCAGTTCTCCTGCTCATCTCACCATTCTCCTCTCTTTGCAGCTTCTCGGAGGGATTATCACGGTTCCAGCAATCCTTGATTCTGGGGCGTGCAGCTGTTTTGTTGACCTAGACTTTGCTGCACAGCACCATATTCTCCTGCAACTCAAGACACATAAGTTGTTGATCCATTTGGCCGATGGGTCACACATAAAATCCGGGACTGTTACCCATGAGATGGCACCTCTCTCTTCCACAACTCTGGATGGTCACAAGGAACATCTGTGGCTGGATGCCATTGCATCTCCTCTCTGTCCCATCATCTTGGGACTACCCTGGTTCCAGGCACATAACCCTAGCATAGACTGGGCCACCGGAACCGTCCGCTTCCAGTTGCCCTACTGTCGCCAGCATTGCCTGAACCCCAAAGGTGGAACTGTTCCCTCACTCCTCAGCCTGGATTCTGAAACTGAACCCGACATTCAGACTCTTCTTCCTCAGGCTTATCACTCGTTCCTGGACGTTTTCAGTAAGAAGGGGGCGGATAAGCTCCCGCCGCATAGGCCATACGATTGCCCCATCAAATTACTGCCCGGGCAGAAGTGCCTTTTGGGAGGATTTACCCCCTCTCTGAGCCTGAACTAGCAGCTCTCAAGTCCTACCTGGATGAAAACACAAAGAAGGGGTTCATCCGACCATCTACGTTTCCGGCTGGAGCCGGTATCTTCTACCCTCTACCTTTGGTTCCGGAACTTTTCCAATGGCTAGGGGCGGCAACCATCTTTACAAAGCTTGATCTTTGGGAGGCATATAACCTCATTCGTATCAGGGAAGGAGACGAATGGAAGACAGCATTCCGTACTCGTTTTGGGCACTATGAATACTTGGTGATGCCCTTCGGTCTATGTAATGCTCCAGCTACCTTCCAACACTTCGTCAATGACGTGTTCCGAGATTTTCTGGACCTTTTTGTAATTATATACCTTGACGATATTCTGATCTTCTCTGCTTCCTTGGAAGAACATCGCAGACATGTCACCAAGGTTCTAGGGCGGCTACGGCACCATGGCTTGTACGCCAAAGCAAAGAAGAGCTCTTTTGAACAGCCAAGTATGCACTTTCTGGGGCTGATCATCTCCACTACGGGCATTCATATGGATCCACAAAAAGTCTCTACTATCCTGGAATGGCCCGCACCAGCAGACAGAAAAGGCGTTCAAAGATTTGTGGGCTTCGCAAACTTTTATAGAAAGTTCATAAAAGGATTCTCTGCCATCGTGGAGCCTATCACACATTTGACCAAGCAGAACACCCAATACCATTGGTCTCCGGAGGCTCAAGCCGCCTTTCAGAGGCTCAAGTCCCTTTTTACCTCCGCTCCCATTCTAAAACACCCGGACCCAGCTTTATCGTACGTCCTTGAGGTGGACGCTTCGGAAACGGCAGTAGGGGCTATTCTATCTCAGCGCCAAGGTCTCAAGGCCCTGCTCCACCCAGTAGCCTTCTTCTCCAGGAAATTAACCGCACCAGAGTGGAATTATGATGTGGGAGATAGGGAATTACTGGCGATCAAGTCGGCTCTGGAGGAGTGGCGGTACTTGCTGGAAGGGGCTTCTCATCCGATCCTCATCTTCACGGATCACAAGAACCTGGAGTACCTCTGATCAGCGAAAAGGCTGAGACCTCGGCAGGCCTGCTGGGCACTGTTCTCCAGGTTCCATTTCCATTTAACCTTTCGCCCAGGATCAAAAAATAGCAAGCCCGATGCCCTCTCTCGGATGTTCTCGGAGCCAGGAAATACTGCCCCACCTGACACCATACTCCCGGCAAGGAATTTCCTCCTTTCTGATGAGGACATCCTCTCTCAGATCCGTCGGGTTCTGGCCAGCTCCGCTGTTGACAGGGACACCCGACTGACCGCCAGAGATGGTCTATGGTGGTTTGGGCGGAAAATGTTTATCCCGGCAAGCCTGCACCTCAGGATCTTGGGTCGGTGCCATGACCATAAATTGGCTGGACATTTTGGTGCTCGAAAGACCACTGAGCTCATCTCATGGTCATTCTGGTGGCCAAACATTACGGAGGACTGCATGAAATATGTTGGCCCCTGTCCTGTCTGTGCCAGGAATAAAACTGACAAGACCAAGGCCTGGGGTCTCCTAAACCCTCTTCCCATACCTAAACGCCCGTGGTCGCAACTGGCGATGGATTTTATCGTGGAACTTCCCCCGTCCGAAGGCTTTACTACCATCTTCGTAGTAGTGGATCGAATGACGAAGATGGCGTACTTCATTCCCATGAAAGGGACCCCCTCAGCGGCCGAAACGGCCAACACGTTCATAAGAGAGGTCATCCGGCTTCATGGAGTGCCCAGTAATATCGTGTCTGACCGGGGGGTCCAATTCACGTCCAGGTTTTGGAGAGCTCTGTGTGCAGGATTGGAGATAGAGCTCGCTTTTTCTTCCTCCTACCACCCGCAGACAAACGGCCAGACTGAGAGAACGAATCAGACTCTTGAGCAATATTTGAGGTGCTTTTCATCGTTCTCTCAGAATGATTGGGTTGCATTGCTGCCGGTGGCCGAATTTTCTTACAACAATACCATTCACTCGGCCACCCAGCAGTCCCCATTCTGGGCCAACTACGGATTTCACCCCACATTTCTGCCTGACCTAAATCTGGAAAGTACCGTCCCAGCAGCACAGGATATCACCAGCTTCCTCCAAGCGAACTGTAAACTCTTACAGGAAACTCTTTCTAGGTCTCGGGAGCTGAACAAAGAGGCCTATGATAAGAGAAGGCGGGGGAGCTGGAGCTCCAACCAGGCGACCGTGTCTGGCTATCCACCAAAAACCTAAAGCTAGCCTGCCCCTCTAAGAAGTTGGGTCCAAGATTTCTGGGACCATTCCCAGTTAAGAGGAAGATAAACCGGGTGGCATTTGAACTGGACCTCCCTCCATCCCTGCGGATCCACCCGGTTTTTCATGTGTCTCTGCTGAAACCCATGGTTTTCGACTCTTTCTCGGGTCGGAAGGTAGGTCCACCAGACCCAATCTTGGTTAACGGAGAGGAGGAGTTCAAGGTGGAAGCCATCTTGAACTGTCGCCGGAGAGCTGGGGGGACCCAGTACTTAATCAAGTGGAAGGGGTTTGGCCCGGAAGAGAACTCCTGGGAACCTGAGAAGAACATCCACGCCCCCGGACTAATCCAGGACTTCAAGAAAAATTGCCAGGATGGCGGTACCCGGTAAGGCATCCGGAGGCTGCCCCTTGGGGGGGCAAGGTTAGAGAAGGAACTTTCTGCCAGATGGATTCTGGCTTTTTCCGCGGTGGTGCGCACATTTGTGCGCGTTCACGCATGCCTGTGCGCGATCGCACACGCCGGAAATGGCGCCAAATGGCGCTATTTAAGCCCTGTGTTGCCAGCAACAAGTGCTGCTCGTTCTACAGCATCCCTGACCTGTGAGCCCCAGCTCCTACTACCTGTTCCTGAGTTTGTTCCACTTCCTGTTGACCCGGCTTGTCCTGACCTGCTGTTCCGCTGCCTGCACCGACCTCGGCTTTCCACGACCATCCGATTGTCTGCTCCCTTGTACTTCTGCTGCCCGCCCGTTAACGAACCTTGCTTGAACTTGACTACCCATTTGCCTGATCCTTTTGTACCGCTCTGCCTGCCTGTTGCCAACCCAGCCTGTACGACCACCCGTCTATCTGCACGACCTTCTGGAGCATCACAACATCATCAGTGACCATCCAGCCCTCGTGCCATCCCGCACTCTTGGATCTCTGTCTACTCTACCAGGGGTCCTTGAATCGGGTGCGCAAGAGCAGTTGTTCCCTGCACAAGACAGACTCCACCACCAGGTTCGTGACACCATCCCTATTTCATTGTTCCATTTATTTAAATATATTACTTCCCTATCTAGATCTGGGGGGAGTAATTCTTTATATACCTTTGATAGCACATGGGTTGGTTTGTGTGTAACAATAATTTTTCAAATTCTGTAGGTGATCTTTCTAATTCAGTGTGTTGCTCTATGGAATGAATATATGCCTGCAATTGGTGGTATTGCATCCATCTATTCACAGTTTCTCCTCCAAGTGTGCTCATTGGAGTAACCTCTCCATCTATCAGAACGTGAGCCAGTCTAACGTTATCTCATCTTTGCCAATCCAAAAAGCTTGTAGCCTCTGCTGCCGGTTGAAAGTCAGGGTTAGAAAATGATATCATAGGCCCGGTCTAGGTGGAAAGGATTCTTATAATAAGTTCTATCAATTTATCCAGATTTTGGGGCATATATATTCCTAGATATTTGAGGGCTGTTTGTTGCCATTTAAAAGGGAAATTTTTCTGCAGGTGCGTTTGGATTTTATTCGGTAGTGAGATAATTAATATCTCAGATTTTTCATAGTTCACTTTAAAATTGCTTATAGCTCCGAACTGGACGAACTGCCGAATAAGATTTGGGATAGTTATTATTGGATTAGTAATGTGTAGCAGAAGGTCGTCTGCATAGACTGACATTTTATATTCCTTTCCTTTTATTTTGATCCCCTGTATATCTGGATTATCTCGTATGGCTTTGGTGAGATGTTCCATTACCAATACATACAGTAATGGGGAAAGGGGACAACCCTGTCGGGTTCAATTTGTGATTGAAATTGGGTCTGATATGATCCCATTTATCTGGACCCTTGCTTGGGGTTTATTATACAGTGCCATAATCTTTTGCAATAATTGAGGACCAATACCCCATTGTTTTAAAGTCTCTTCCAGGAAACACCATCCCACCCTGTCAAACGCTTTTTCCGCATCTATAGACAAAAGGCAGGATGGGATGGAATGCCTCTGGACATATTCAATCAATGTAATTGTCTTCAAAGTGTTGTCCCTTGCCTCCCGGCCCCCCACAAATCCCACTTGGTCCATGATACCTTTCCTTACTCAAAATCAAGAGGAGTTTCTATTGCTATACACAAATCCCTTCCCCATCAGGTTCTGAATTCCTGGAGAAGCAGGGATGGCAGAGCTCTGCTTCAAAAGATATCTATTCATAGGGAAAAATATACATGTATTCATGTATACTTACCAAATCAAGAGCAAATGAAAACAGGGGTACATATGGTGACAGATTTAATGGAAAGAGCGGAAGGTATTGTGCTAATTGGTGGGGATTTTAATTTAGTTTTGGATCTGGACCAGGATACTACCCCAACTCGTCCATTTCAGAATAATAATCAGACAAACAAATTTAAAGACGTTATGAAGAAATTAAAATTGATTGATATTTGGCGAGCTCATCATCCTAGAGATAAAGATTACACATTTTACTCTAAAGTTCATAACACATATCATAGGAATGATTTTGTGAATCAGTTTGGATTGCCAATTGTGTCCTCTTCGGAGGAGGGCAGTTTCTTTTTTTTTTTTTCACAATAGGTTTTATTGAGGTAGAAGGAGACATGAACAAAATACAGGTCAAGGTATCATTGACAATAGGTACAACAGAGTTGAGTTGGAAATAACAAAACATTACATTATCTACTCCTGTACAAAGTTATCTGGGTTACAGAAGGTTTTCTAAAAGATTAGGTACATGTCTCCGATATCAGAAAAATACAAATTCTTCAATGTGAACCGATCTAAATCGTTTAGATTTAGCTTAGGTTTAGCTTAATACTAGTTTCTTTTAATATAGTAATATCCTTGAAATGTGTAGTACACCTGTAGTATTAAGGTATGTTAAGGTTCAAGATGAACCCAAAATAGGCATTCAACGTTTGAAGTAGAAACAAGGGATGGAAGTATAGAAAGGGGAGAGAGAGAGAGGAAGAGAAGAAGAGAGAAAGGAAGAAAAAAAAAAAGGGGGGGGAGGGGGTAAAGATAGTGGTTTCGTAGTTTGTAAGTGTGAATATAATAACAGATGTGAGGATTAGTTCTTTACGAATTTTTTGTAGACCTCAGAGGTTGAAAATATATTCCATTGTCTCCATAATTTATGACATTTTTCAGTGTTTTCGTATTTAATTGCAATAGTTTCTTCCATGTGGTAAATGGTGTTTACTTTGAGCACCCAGTCCTTCACCGTAGGGGGAGTGTGTGTTCTCCAGTGAAGCGGGATGGGAGTCTTGGCTGCATTCAGCAGGTGTCTAGCTAAATCATTTTTATATGATTTGTATGAAGAGTTATTCACATGGAGCAGGCAACATGCCGCATCTAGAGATAAGCAAGTATCGGTAACCCTTTGAATCCATGTGATGATCTGTCTCCAGAATCTCTGGATTGGAGCACACTCCCACCATAGGTGAAGGAAGGTACCTCTTTCCCTATGGCATCTCCAGCAAGAGTCTGACTCGCTGATGTGCCAGGCTTTAAGTTTGACAGGAGTATAGCACCATTGGGTGCGTATTTTGTAAGCCGTTTCTTGCATTCTTGAGCTTAAGGAGCATTTGTGGGTAAAAATTGCTGCTTTATTCCATTGTTCCTCTGTGATCGAGATTTTAAGATCTCTTTCCCAATTTGTTTTGTAATTGTCAGTTTTGTCGCTCAGAGGTTGTGAAAGCCAACCATAAATCAGAGAGGTACCCCTTCTGACTGGCTTTTGGTTGAAGCACATTTCTTCAAACTCTGAGAGAGGTCTAGAAATGGATTTCTTGTGATTGTTGTTTTGAATAAAATCATGGATCTGAAGATAATTCCAAGAGGTCAAGTGGTTCAATTGGGGCATCTTTTTAAGTTCTGTAAAGCTTTTAATTACCCCTTTGGACATAATGTGGAAGGCTGTTAATGTGTAATTGGGGTCTAGTGGTGTGAGGTTTTTCCTTTCTATTCCAGGAGGGAAGTCTGGGTTGCTGGTAATTGAGGATAGAGGGCTGGGAGATGAGGAAAGCTGATGGTGGGTGGCGGATTTGTGAAATGCTTTTAATGTTGCTGATATTAACGGATGGTTGTGGACATCTAAGGGATAGTTCGAGGGATTAGACCAAGGCAGGAAATGGATGGAGGGGGTCGGTCCACTTTTTTCAAGTTTGACCCAATCTTTGTTTTCTTGATGGCAATGCCAATCCAGAATTCTGTTTAAATGTGAGGCAAGATGGTATTTTTTGAAATCGGGGACACCTATCCCTCCGAATATTTTAGGTGTGCATAGAAGTTTTAAATTGATTCGGGGTTTTTTGTTTGCCCATAAAAATTTCCTCTTTATTGATGTAAGAGATTTGAAGAAAGAGTTGGGGAGATCTATTGGGAGAGTATGGAATAGGTACAACAGTCTAGGTAATATTACCATTTTTAAAATGGCTGCTCTTCCAAACCAGGAAAAGTGTCTGCGGTTCCAAGCGTTAAGATCCTTCTGAATATTATTAAGTAGGGGTTTAAAGTTGTGAGTGAAAATTTGGTCTATTTTCGGGGTTAATTTGATGCCTAGGTATTGGAGGGTATTTTTTTCCCATTTATACGGGCAGTTTTTGCGCGTCAAATCAGCCATAGCGTTGCTAAGTGAGAGATTTATGGAATAGCTTGTTTAGGTTGGGAATAGAAATATGGGGTTGTGAAATGAAGAATAGTAAGTCGTCAGCATAGGCAGCGACTTTGTATTCAGTGCTATCAATTTTGATCCCGTGGATGTCCGAGTGTAGATTAATGGACCTAATTAGTGGTTCTAAGGTAATAATGAATAACAATGGGGAGAGTGGGCACCCTTGTCTGGTCCCATTATTAATCTGAATGGGTTCTGAGAATGTGTTGTTGACTTTAATTCTAGCGCTCGGATTAGTATATAATTTCTTTATCCAATTTAGCAGTTTATCTCCAAATCCTACATGTCTGCAAGTAGCCAACATATAGTCCCAGGAGATTCTATCAAAAGCCTTTTCGGCATCTGTTGATAGAAATATAGTTTCCAAATGGTCTTGATGTGTCTTGTGGATCAAATTGAGACCTTTAATTACATTATCCCTGGCTTCTCGGCCCGGCATAAAGCCTACCTGATCCATGCCAATTATCTTCCCTAAGAAAGGACGGATTCTATTGGCCAGGATTTTCGCTAAGATCTTAAGATCTAGATTTAATAAGGAGATAGGTCTATAATTTGCGCAGTCTGTCGGGTCTTTGTCTTTCTTTGGGATAATCGATATATGTGCTAGTGAAAAGTCTTTAGGAGGTTCGGGGTCTGTAATAAGGTGGTTAAGGGCTTTAGTTAGATGAATGTTTAATAAGGTATCATAAAATTTGTAATATATTAATGAGAAGCCATCAGGCCCTGGGCTTTTCCCAGGTTTCATACTGTTGAACGCCTGGGAAACCTCCTCACCTGAAATGGCCTCATCTAACAGTGAAGTCTCATTAGTGGATAGGCTTGGGATTTTACAGTCTTCCAAAAAATTTTTAATGATGTAATCTCTATCACGCACTGCGTCTTTAGGTCTGGGTTGCACTGGCAAGTTATATCGTTTTGTATAGAAATCATGAAATATTTGTGCTATATCGTCTGAGTTATGGGTGGGGGAACCCTGTTTGTTGTGAATGCAATGTATATTTCCTGCAACTTGCGAATCTTTCAGGGCTTTAGCAAAATATTTGCTGCTTTTATCACCAAATTCATAATAAATTGTTCTTCTGAGGAAAAGGGCTCATTTCATCCTTTGGTTTAGGATGGTTTGTAATTCTTTCCTTTTGTTTGTTAGGTCTTGTTCTGCTGCAACAGAGAGGGACTGTTTGTGAATCGTTTCAAGCCTATTTATCTCTTTTATAATGAGTTCCATATTTTTTTCCCGTTCTTTTTTTTTCCTTGCGCCAAATTTAATTAGTTCCCCTCTGATGACACATTTATGAACCTCCCATACTGTCATAGGTGAGGTCCCGGAATTATTGTATTGTTGAAAGTATTCTGAAATAGCAGAGTGTATATGTTTGTGTATTTCTGGGTCTGTAAGAAGAGAGGCATTCAGCTTCCAATTGAAATGTTTCGGTTGGGGTGTGTTCATCATGATTGTCATTGAGATCGGGGCGTGGTCAGAGAGTGCAATTGTGCCTATCTCAGCTCCTGATACATCAGGTAGGTCTCTTTGGGATATGTACAAATGGTCTATTCTGGTGTATCTTTTGTGAATAGCAGAGAAGTAAGTGAAATCTTTAGTTGTTGGATGTGAAGATCTCCAAACATCAATCAATGTTAGAGATTTGTGCAACAGCTTAATCTTTTTGAGGATTTTGTAGGTTATGTATGTTTTCCCTGAGGAGGTATCCTGAGTTGGATTAAGAGGTATATTAAAATCGCCTCCCAGTATGATACAGCCCTCAGCAAAGCTCTTATGCTCATCTACTACCAATTGACAAAAGGCAGTGTGTGATCTATTTGGAAAATAGACATTTGCTATAGTAAGCGGTCTGCCATTCATTGTGCCTTTTAGGAAGATATATCTTCCTTCAGTATCTACGAGTTGGTGTTCTACTACAAAGGATGAATTTTTACTCAGAAGTATTGACACACCCTTTGTTTTGGCTATCGGATTTGTCGAGTGGAAAGCTTGTGTGAAATATCTATTTGTCAATTTGGGAAGTTGGGTTCCTTTAAAGTGTGTCTCTTGAAGTAGAACTATTTGTGGTTTGCCTTTCTGAAGTTCCGTTAGAACTTTATTTCTTTTCTCCGGAATGTTAAGTCAGTTTACGTTATGGGAAATTATACTGGGATATTTTCCCAAGCCTGCATATGCCATGTTAATCTTTATATCGGGGAAGATGGGGGTGAGGTGAGGGAGAGGAGAGAGAGAAAAAAAAAGGGGGGAGGGGGGAGAAAAAGAAGAAGTTTTTAGAAAAGACTGAGAAAGGAGGGGGGGTCAACCGGCCCTCCCTAAGGTGGTTGTATGAATATCAAAAATATTTAGAGAGTTTGTTCAGTGTTGTTCAAATGGGGGGGGGGGAGTGGAAGACAAGGTTAGAGGGGGTGTTAACGATCACCTTAAAATTAGGATTTTTAGTTAGTTATAAATTAACCCATCTAGGAGGGTGGCTCATAGGGGAGAGGGGCTCAACCTCTAATAAAACAAGTCATATAGGTAAGACATTGAACTATGTCTCTGGTAACGCTGTCTGAAACATGCGACAAAGGGAAAACAACTGGTAAAACTTTTTTGTCTTCTTTGTCATGCTTGTTAATGAATCATAATCAGAAATAATTCCTTATAACGTTCAGATGTTTTATAGTCCGGCTCAAAGCATGTTACATTATAAAGGCTTCCAGGTGGTGGCCGACAGGGTCCTCCCCCACCGATCAGAACGATATATGATGTCACCTCAGGCCTGGGGTAGTCATGTACTTGTCTAAAATGTAATCTATCGTTCATGTTAATTAGGTAAAGAACAAAATTGCCTTATGTGAGGTGTTCAAAGGCCTGTGAGATCGACCCGATCTGAAGAGGAGCCAGTCAGCCACCAATGTCCTATATAAGGGCAATAACCATGACCGTCTCAGGGTATTATCCCGAACTAGACGGGATACCCCTCAGCGTAGCTTAGCAACTAAAGAGCATGCTGTCTAAAGCAAAGGCCTTCAGAAGCAATTTGTCAAAGTTTCTCATCATTATATAAAAATGATTTAAACTATTCTGAGAAAAACATAGCTATAGTGCCTATGAGTAATAGGTCTGAATCCTATTTATGAGTCACATATCTGCAGGATTCCTAATAGCCATATGGTGTTGGTATAATCCTGGTGATAAAACAAAACCGATCCGCTGCAATAAAACAGTTATGAAATGAAAAAAATAGGATAAGGGTGAGAGAGCTTACATGTCCTCAAAAGTTGTAGGTTGGACCTGTGGTCTATTTGGAAAGTTCCGAGACAGTGTGAAGTCATCTCTTCGGATGTAGTACCCCTCATCTTTGGGGTCTCGTACAGATCTCCGTACTGTCGGGCACCGTGTGGGAAAGGAAAGGAAGAAAATGTTCACAATGCCTATGAAACAAAATGTTAGGTACCCCAAGGTGGGATTTATAAAAATGAAATGATAATTGGTCTCTGTTAAGTTCCATAGTGATCAAGGTAGGTGAGCGCTTGAAATGATCTCAGAGAGAGACATAAGATCTATCCAAGGGTTGGATAGATTACCGTTCGTTAATGTAGATCTCTTTGAGCTAAGGGGGTAACAGAAATGGAACGAGTCTCAGTCTCTGGTTTATAACCTTTCATTTCAGAAATTCTGGACATGCTGCTTGTGGAGGATAATTAACAGTTTAACAGATTAATAAAAGTGATAACTGTGAACGTTGCTGTCACCAAAAGTTTAAACATCTTCAGGATTTGCTGCAGAGTTGTTATAAGGCTTCCGTGTAAGATATACTATGGTGCCTAGTAAGTGATTCCAGCTGAGAGGGTGACCTCTACTGGTGTAAGTGTAATTCTTGTCACTTAAGATTTAACACTATAGGCTGAGTAAAAAGACATAAAAAAGGAAAAACCCAGGGGACTGTGGGAAGCGTGTTAATAAGGCTTCAATAAGGGTCCCTTGTTCTTGGGGTTTTACTGGGGGGAGTCAGGAAGCCCTGGGCATCCATTTGTTTTGACTTTTTTCCTTTGTTATAGGGGGATTTGCTGGGGGTCACTCTGTTAGGAGTGGAGTTGGAAGATATTGGAGGCGGAAGTCTTTATACCACTCGGGTAAATCAATCAAATCAATTTGTAAGTGTTCACAGAATTGTGGTAGGTCTTCAGGTGTTCTTAATAGGTAATGTCTGCCATTGAGCGTAGCCTGAATAGCAAATGGAAATTTCCATCTATAGGTTATTCCCTTGTTTCTCAGCACCTCTAGCAGGGGTTTAACTGCTCTGTTGTTCAGTGTGATCGGTGAGAGGTCCTGGAATATTTGAATGGGGATTTCATTGAACATAATTTGATCCTCTTTGTCTTGCTTTCTGCATAATCTCTTCCTTTAAAGGGAAACTGGTGAGACAGCAGATGATATCCCTAGGGGGGGAGTCGTCAGGAGCTTTGGGTCGTAGGGCCCTGTGTGCTCTATTAAAGTCTATGGGAGATTCCGTGGGTCTCTCCAAAATGTTGTTGAAGATTGCACTGAGAGCAGACTTTATCTGATCCGAAGGCACAGATTCGGGGACCCCCCTGACTCTTAAATTATTCCTCCTCCCCCTGTTCTCAAGGTCCTCTAAATGTCTGTTAATCGCGATCAGGTGCTGGGAGTGAGAGGCTGTTATGTGGTCTAGTCTTTTGATGGCCTTTTCTCTAACCTTCCCTGCCTTGTCACTTGCCGCCATTTGCTCTGAGAGGTGCTGGATCTCTGCTTTGAGATCAGTAAATGCAGCTGCAAAGGAGCGCTTGATGTCTGCGGCAAAATCTGACATATCTGAGTATGTCAATGGGTGGTCTGAGGAGGTAGAATCTCTTACCGGCTCATCAGATGCTGCTAGAGATGCAGTTTCAAAGTCCTCGTCCTCCTCGTGGTCCGAGGTGGCGGCTCCCGGCGCCATCTTGGGACCCAGCGTCTGTCTCTTTACCTTGCTTTGGGCTCTGAAGATGTCCGTGATGTTTCTGCTGGACATATAGGTAGCGGATCCTTGCGGACGAGTGTGGGATCCTGTCTTGTTGATCCTGCCCATAGTTAGATCGGTATGTGATCGCGTTAGGGCTAGTGAGGTGAGCTTTGTCCCGGAGCTCTCCTTCTAAGCGTCCATCTCCTCCGCCTGTCAAGCCACGCCCCCCGCGAGGGCGGTTTCTTGTGGTCTGATCATGCTCCTGTCTTTGTGGAGTTGGAGCTTTCGGACCACCCGCGTGGTCTATGGAGGTTAAATGAAAACTTGTTAAGGAACGAAGATTGTATTACTGAAATTTGTCAGGTTTTGACGAATTTCCAGATAGATCATGAAAGAGACGAAACTTCCCTCCCCATACAATGGGAAACATTAAAATGCGTGTTAAGGGGAATCTTTATAAAACATGGGGCTAGATTAAAGGCAAGCAAGGTAAAAAAAATAACTACCTTATAAAAAGATTGCTCAATGTATGGAAAAATTCATAAACAGAATCCCACCCAGAAAATTTTGATAAAACTGACGGACAAACAGAATGAACTACAAACTATATTGAATGAACAAACATTGAGATTAAGAGATAAAAAACATTCTTTATATTATCTAAACCGGGAAAATTCTTAGCGAGGGCCTTACGTCAACGAATGGCCACCACTTCCATAATAAAAATTCAAAAAACATCAGGGGAAAAGACATCAGATCCCAAAGAGATTTTGGAGACATTTAAAACTTTTTATTCTAAATTATATAACATCACAAATCAAAAAACGGGAAAAGAATTAATCAGGTTTTGTTAAAAAATGCGACAGTACATAAAATAAACAGGAATCCCAACTTTGCCCAAAGAAGTAACAGAGGAATTGGAAAAAGAGATTTCAGTAGAAGAAATACAAAAAGTTATTAACACCATGGCCCTGGGGAAAAGCCCAGGACCAGACGGATTTACTATGCGTTTTTTTAAAACATTGGGAGAAATGTTGGGACCTGAATTGTGTAAGACTTTTAATGCAGTCTCCGCCTCTTGGCCCTTTATGCCACAGGGCATGGAAGCCCATATTTCTATAATACCCAAACCAGAAAAAGACCACACTATTTGTGGGAATTACAGGCCAATATCCCTCATGAATATTGATCTACGGATCTTTTCTAAAATTATAGCGGAAAGACTCACTCCAATTCTACCAGCATATGTCCATAGAGCTGATATATAACTAGAGTACAATTAATCAATGATTTTCCATTGTATTGGTCTACGTGTTTCATGGGAGCCCCAGCTTCTTCAGTACGTAGTTGTAAGGTTTCTGCAGCTAGGAAGACCAGATATTGTAGCTACACATGAAAACTGAGCCAAAACAAACAAGTATATATCTAAAAGGGAGATTTATTAACAGTGAACACAGCAATAAACAAACAAGCAAACAGTGAACATAAACCAAACCCCAGCAAACAAGAACCAAAACCCACACTGACAATTGACTAAACAACTAAACTACTGACTAAGTGAAACTATATACAAGGTACTGACAATGGTAAGGAAATGCAGGGAATCCAGGTAGCAGTGGACAAGGCAGAGGAGGACAGGACCAAGACAGAGGGGTACAGGCTGGAACAGGATCTCTGGCAACAAGGAGGCAAACAAAATTGTGATGCGCTGAGGGAAGAGAGGAGCAGCCTTAAATGGCTACATAATGGCTGAACCCAGGTGTGGCTGATTCTAACAGCCTGCTGACTCTTGGGAGACACCTGCTGGTGGACACTGGAGCTGCAGTAAATAGCCTAGAACAGCACAGTGCCCACAGTAGGTGAACTCAACCTAACAGTACCCCCCTTGAGGAGCGACGTCCAGACGCTCCATAAAGCTCCATCATTGGGGTCCACAGGCTGACTGGGTACCCCACTGCCAATGTCCAAAGGCTTGGTGAGAATCCCCCCACCGGGGTCCCAAAACTGGCTGGGTTTTCAGCTGGTCAGATCCTTAAAGAGGCCCAACACCAAAGGCTTACCATTCTTAAAAGTATTCTGTGTCCCACTGAAAGCTACTTGAATGCTTAATGCCAGAGTCCCTAGTCCAAGTCCCATTGCACCTAAACTTCCTCTCTCTCTGTTGCTAGAGACTGCTCTGTGTTTTACCTGCCACTCAGGTCTACCCAGGGCATAGGTTACCCCACTCGAGTCCCCAAATGCGCTAGGGTTCGCAGAGATGACCCCTGGGTCAGGAAAAGGTTCATATGGAACACTGTCCTTTCCCATAGGACCTCTACTACTGGGGCTGTAACAACAGAGATAGTTCCCTTGTTCAGAGTGGATATCAGGACCTCCTGGTCTTGGCATAACAGGATCAGCTAGCTGCAAAAAGAACTAGAGCAGATAACAGGAGGGATCTTAACCCACACAGATAACCCATTTAAGCCATATTGCACCGGAACTACAGAAGCCTCAGACACATCAGCAGGCAGGAGTTTAACTTAGTCAACAGAGTCAAGTAGTGAATTGGCATAGTCCAGAGGGGCGACAGCCCGGAAATTGTCATAGTCAAGAGGGGCGTCAGCCCAGGAATCAGCATAGTCTAGAGGGGTGGCAGCCCAGGAATCAGCACAGTCCAGAGGGGCGGCAGCCCGGGATTCAGCATAGTCCAGAGGGGTGGCAGCCCAGGAATCAGCATAGTCCAGCTGGGCAGCAGGCCACAGATCACCCATGGCAGGCTTGACAACAGATGGCAGGTCACCAGTGGTAGGCTTGGTAAAAGATGGCAGCATGGAGTAGGCATGGACCCCATCGGCAGGTGGCAACATGGAGGAGGCATGGACCCCATCGGCAGGTGGCAACATGGAGGAGGCATGGATCACATTGGCAGGCAGTAACATGGAGGAGGCATGGACACCATTGGTAGGCGGCAATATGAAAGAGGCATGGGCACCATCAGCAGGCGGCAACATGGAGGAGGACTAGACACCATCAGAGGGCAGCAACATGAATGAGGACTGGACACCATCAGCAGGTGACACCATGGAAGAGGACTGGACACCATCAGCAGGCAGCAGCATGTAGGACTGGACACTATCAGCAGGTGGCAACATGCAGGAGGACTGGACACTATCAGCAGGCAGCATCATGGAGGAGGACTGGATCTCATCAGCAGGGGACAGCATGGAGGAGGACTGGATCTCATCAGTAGGGATGGGTGAACGGTTCGGCCCGAGCATTAGTTCGGGCCGAACTTTTGATGTTCGGACGTTCGGCAGAGAGCTGAACAATTGGGACATTCGACCACTTGTTCGGCAATGCAATGTGCGACAGACAGCACGCACAGCATGTGACATCAGAGGGGGCGGGTCACGTGCTTACGTCACTGGGTGGTCCCACCCTGCCATATAAATGAACTGTCACAACAAACAGTGAGCAGACGATGGGAGCCCTCCCATGGAGGAGGAGCTGTTTTTTTTTCCGGGTCCGCCGCTTGATTCCGGGTCCTTGATTGATGATGATTTACAACAAGGGACATTTATTTATTTTTTAATAAAGGACTTGTCCCTAATTGTCTCCTATGTTTTTTTCTTTTTTGACACTTTTTGGTGAATTAGTAGGGGTACGATGTACTCCATACTAATTCACATAGGGGGGTGGGGGCCGGGATCTGGGGGCCCCCTTATTAAAGGGGGCTTAAAGATTCTGATAAGCCCCCCACCCGCATACCCCCACAACATAGAAACATAGAAAAGTGACGGCAGAAAAAGACTGAGTAGTCCATCGAGTCTGCCCCTTTTTATTTATTTATTTATTTATTTTTAAATATTTTTTTTTTTTACATTAACCTTGTTGTCTGACTATGGATTTATGTTTATCCCAAGCATGTTTGAAGCCATTTACTGTTGACTGTCTCAAAACCTCTGTTGGTAGTTTATTCCAATCATCAACCACCCTTTCAGTAAAATAATACTTTCTAAGATTAGTTTTGAACAACCACAGCCCAGGGTTGTGTGGAAGAGGCTCTTGTCCTCATCAACATGGGGACATGGTGCTTTGGGGTGGGGGTGCCGAGTCCCCCTGCCCCAAAGCACCCATACTCCCCATGTTGAGGGCATGTAGACTGGTACGGTTCAGGAGGGGGCATTCGCTCTTCCCCCCCTATCCTGGTTGGCCAGGTTGCATGCTCGGATAAGGGTCTGGTTTGGATTGTAGAGGGACCCCACATCAAATTTTTTTAGGGGATTTTTTTGTATATTGCTGGGAGCCGGCAATATACGTTACAGCCATGAGTGGTTTTAAATGAGAATTTTTCCTTTGGAAAGGTCATTTTGCTCTGCTATGTTCTACACATCACAGAGAAGCACACTTTTACAAGCAGACTAAGGGGACCCCCCAGGCACAATATTTCATTTTTTTTTCACTTTAAGCATTATTAAATTCACTGCTCCATTAAGAATTACATTTTTTACAAACTTTTTTTCATTGATACATGTCCCTAGGGCAGTACCTGGACCCCTATAGCCATTGTATGCCCAAAAACTTGCATATAAGCCTTCAAAATGGGCACTTTTGATTTTTGACATTTGGGTCCAATTGATTTCAATGGGGTTCGTTGTTTGGGTTTGAACTTTCGAGATGTTCGAAAGTTCTGGTGCAAACCGAACAGGGGTCATTAGGCCCATCCCTACTCATCAGCAGGTGACAGCATGGAGGGGGACTGGATCTCATCGGCAGCAGTCAGCAGCTTGGAGGAGGAATGGATCTCATCGTCAGCCAGCAGCAACATGGAGGAGGAATGGATCTCATTGGCAGCAGTCAGCAGCACATCAGGCTGGGCAGTGGGCACCGGATCAGTGGGCACAGGATCAGCAGGCACTGGATCAGCAGGCTGGGCAGCGGGCAACATGTGGTGGAGTTGTACGAGCAGGAGAAAAGTTTTGTTTCTTTTTTTCTTTTTTGGCTTAGATACTGGAGTCCTGCATACAATTGCATTGTGCTGACCTGAGTGTACTGCCGATTTAAAGGTAGTAACAGTACTGGGAAGAGTAAAAGGAAGGGTAGCAGAAGTACAGAAAGAGGCCTGAGAGGTTGCTATGGGTAATGGTACTGCAGGGGGAGCCTTCAATGTATTGCATACAGAGGAAGTGTGGTTACTGGTAGCAGGAAGTGAAGAACACTCAGTAGAAGCTGTGGTTTCTAGGGGTAACAGAGGAAGGGATTCTTGATTTTTAGCAGCAGATCTGACTTTGTGACTCATCTAGCACTAGGGATATGATCTCTGACCAAGCTTATAGCAGAAGTTGAACTAAACTTAGTTTGTCTCTCCCTTGCTCACTTTGCTAAATTATCGAGTGCACAGCTGCACAATCCAACACCACCTGTTGTGAATAGGCTAAATACTGATGTAAAAAAGAACCTGCACAATGTTCCAGCAACCATCCCAAAAACCCAAACTGGTACATAGTAAATGGGGGAGAGAAAACATAATGGTCCTGAGAGATAACTAGAAATAATAACTGAACAGACATGAATCAACGGTTGTACCTTGCTAAGGGAGAATCTGCCCTCAACAGCTAAAGCATGTGCTGTTAGAATGCTTCCCAGCAGTTCCTCCATAGTGAGATCCTGCCACATGAAATGACAATGATCTTTATCTACTTCTGGCGTGAGCTGCACATGACAAATAACCCACGCTCTAAGCATCTTGAAAAAGGCAAAGCAAAAAAACTCAAAGCAACTGGCTTTCAGTTCCCAAGTGTAGCAGATCTGGTCGTTAGTGGGTGTCACGATTATCTCAGGTTTCTGTTGCTAGGAAGACCAGATTTTGTAGCTACACGTGAAAACTGAGCCAAAACAAACAAGTATATATCTAAAAGTGAGATTTATTAACAGTGAACAGAGCAATAAGCAAACACAGCAAACATTGAACATAAACAAACCCCAGCAAACAAGAACCAAAAACCGCACTGACAAATGACTAAAGAACTAAACTACTGACTAAGTGAAACTATATACAAGGTACTGACAATGATAAGGAAATACAGGGAAACCAGGTAACAGTGGAAAACTAGGTACTAAGCAGGGAGCCAGCGCAAGGCAGAGGAGGACAGGAGCAAGGCAGAGGGGTACAGGCTGGAACAGGATCTCTGACAACAAGGAGGCAAACAAACTGAGGGAAGGGAGGAGCAGCCTTAAATGGCTACCTAATGACTGAACCCGGGTGTGGCTGATTCTAACAGCCTGCTGACTCTTGGGAAACACCTGCTGGTGGACACTGGAGCTGCAGCAAATAGCCCAGAACAGCACAGTTCCCCCAGCAGGTGAAATAACAGTAGCTCTAATTATAAAATATATTACAAAACTATAATATAACTATAATATTACAAAAAGAAAAATATCACAAAAAATATATGTATTCATACAAAATAAAAAAATCACATTTTGAATAAAAAACAAATAAATTATGAGGATGGTTTGCTCAGACACACAGAAACAGCCCATAAGAAAAAAAAAAAGAAAGACATAATCAATAACTCATTATATATTATACCTGCAAAAATCAAAAACGATATAAGCCCATGTAAGATCAAGAAAAAAAGGTGTGAGAATGTGCCTACCGGCCATGGGCACATTCAATGTCTATAAAAGCTAAAAAAGAGAGATTCAACCTCAAAAGAAAGTTATATCCATAGGGATATTGCAGTTAAGTAAAAAGATATGTTTAAATGGCGTAGATCCAGATAGGATCGAATAAATTAAGCTCTTATCTCTATAAATAGGTTAGTGGTTTTGATGGTGGAGCTGGATAAATGTTAGGTCTCAATGGTTGTTATATATGGGTAAAATTGTGGGAGATGAAATCCAATAGATCCAACATTTAAATGGTGTTTTTAAATAATCCCCATCTTCTATCAAGTGTCCTTAAGAGTCAACAAAAATGAAGAACGTTTCAATAAAAAATAATTTAAAGTGAGTATCAGCAAAGTGAACATCCATATAGCCATCCCAATACAGCTTTCCTCAAGTCAGGGAGATCAATTCAAAGAGCATCCGCTCCAAATGTGTAAAAGTGGAGTGACCACTATGATAGGACATGGGCTTTATAAAGGTCAAAGAGATGTGTCTGAGGGCCGCCCCAAAATAAAGGCTTGAAAAAAAGACAACGTTCTAAAAATTAAAAAAAGAAAAGACCAGAAACATAATCAACACAAACAAAATTATAACTCCTGGGTTACATATAACAGCCTTCTGGAACAAACATAACTGCTACAAAATAAAGAAAGTGACACAGACATCAAGTATAGGTTTATAATGTATTTAATGAAGCCATCACAAGAAAAAAATCCATTATCAAGCAACTCAAGGGGCCCCACGCATTAGGCGATCATGGGGCCCCTGTGTCCCCTCCCACACACAAGCCACACCCACATATAGCTCCACCTTCATATTGCACTCATTCCATTACATCCTACACATATTAAATTAATGATTCTACACCGCGCTGCTGCATGGGACCATACTGTTATGAACATATTGAACTCAGATCTGTAAATACAGTCCCAATGCAGATAAAAGTGCTCAGTGCAATATTGCTACACAACGCTACTACATGCAACTATGCTACTATGGATATATTGAACTCAAGTCCATAAATACAGTCCCAATACAGGTGAAATGCTCCACCATTGAACCATTGGTCTAAAGCGTTATGCTGTGTAGTATTTGCTTGGTTGAATAAATCCCCTACATCAAAGGTTCTAGTACTGGTATAGTTAAAAAGGTCCATGGCTGCTAAAATAACACAAATAAAGTGAAGATCCCAATCAAATAAAAATTTCAGCGCCACAGAATACAATAAATGGTTGTCTCAAGATGGTTGCAATCAGCGGCAGTGGTAAAATTTGCCAATGCTGCAAATCCACAGTTGAAATAATGATGCTACACCGCACTGCTGCATGTGACCATACTGTTATGAATATATTGAACTCAGATCTGTAAATACAGTCCCAATACAGATAAAAGTGCTCAGTGCAATATTGCTACACTGCGCTACTACATGCAACCATGCTACTATGGATATATTGAACTCAAGTCCATAAATACAGTCCCAATACAGGTGAAGTGCTCAGTGCCAGTATCTTATAAGGTGCTGTATAAGTGTTCAGACTATGTGCCCCACATAGATGTACACTCACCCCACTTCAGTGACCCACCATCTCTGGTGCAGTCAAATGCTTGTTGTGGTGTGACCCCTGTAGATCTCTGGAGACTGTCAGCTGATGAATAGGGACTCCATCATCGTAATAGCATGTGTGAAAAAACAGAACATCTCATAGCGCAGTAACGTCCAGATAACAAATTTATTGTAAAAAGCATAAAAAACAAGTAAAAACCACTCACATGGTATGGTGCCTAAACATCTTGGCACACGGCTTGTAAAATGGATGATTTCTTATAGGAAATCGGCCCTGGTGGATGTATGCCATCTATAATGTTGGCTTGGCCCGTTCCCCTGCTTCAAACGTGGGCGGAAGTGTCGCGATGAAGTTATAGACGATAACAGGGAGGCAAGATATTATAAGCCTGAGTCTGTCATACAAAGAATTATGCTTAAAATGAACATTAAGGCACGTGAAAATAACAAAACAAATCAGAAGTCTGCAGTAAACTATGCGGCTATGTGTATATGGACATCTGGCGGGAGAGGCTATGGCCCCTCTAAAGACACGCCCTTTGGGAGCAAGCTGTGTCAAAAGAAAAGGGCAACAACAGATTCCGCCACATTCAAAAAGTAAACAAGAATAAGAACGAAAGACCTTTGAAAGTATAAACATCTTAAAATTGCCTGGAAAAGCAGCAATCCCTTACTCCCAACCACAAGATTGGGGAAGGATATTGCTATGCATGGACCCACAGGACCCAGACATTTAAAGATAAGCAAACAGAGAGGTGACAGTAAAAGTGAAAGAAGCTACAGAAGAGAGAAAGAAAGAAGAACAAGGTAGAGAGATAGCACCGGGGAGCCATATGAGAGATTGGTGGAGATATAGATCACAGAGGGAGATTTAAGTACTTCTTCCAGGGACCCCAGACTATTTCAAAATTGGTGGAAGTATCCAAAATGATACTGGCAAATTTTTCCTGCGTCATAATCCACTAAATTTTCTGTTTAGCTGCATTGAAGGATACTGTGGGGCATTTCCAAGCCCTGGCAATTGTGATTTTAGCACCCAACAGAATTAAATGCATAAGTTTAAAGAGGGGTCTAGGAAGTCCGTTAGGTCTGACATTAAGGAGGGCTATTTCTGGGTTCTGGAGGATCGGTTGACCCATGATCTTACGAATCAGGTGGAAGACCCTATTCCAAAAGCCTCTAATGTGAGGGCAGTCACACCAAGTGTGGAGAAAGGAGCCCATACTGCCACACTCCCTGAAGCAGAGGCCAGAGGAATTTGGGAACATGGCTGCAAGTCGAGTTGGTACCAAGTACCAGCGAGTGAATATCTTAAGATTGGCCTCCCTCAAAGTGATATTCACTATCCCTTTAAAGGATCTCTGGAACAGAGAAAACCACCTGTCCGCCTCCCAATCCACCTCCAAATCCTTTTCCCATTTCCTCGCAAAGGGAGGCTTATCTGGACTCTCCATCAGTGATGCATAAATCAAGGAGATACCTCCTCTTTGATCCTCCATTTCCGAACACCACTTTTCATATGGGGTGACGCTAAGAGAACCGGTTCTAAGTTTCCACCTTGAAGTCAAAAAGTGATATATTTGCATAAAACGAAACTGCTCTGAAAGGGGCATATCCAATTTGTTGATGCAATGAGTTAGAGTCAACGGGCCAGAGGGGGTCAAAAAGTGGCCTATTCTGAAAAGGCCCTTATTTGTCCACCACTGGAAAGCTCGGATATTAAGGCCTGGGGCGAAATGGGGGTTATTAAATAGATGATTGAGGGAGCGAAGATGAGAGATTAAATTGGGGGGTTTAAGAACTGAGTCACTTAGGGCAAACGAATGGGACAGTGTAGGGGCGAGTATAGGGGGCCTCAATTTATGTGGCGCCCCCATCAAGAAATCGATGTTTAAAGGAACCGCCTGTCTTTCAATGCCAATCCAATCTGGTTTATCCCCTCTAGAGAAAACGGTTGAAAACTGGGCTAATTGAGCTGCCTGATAGTATTTATATAGGTGTGGGAGTCCTAGGCCACCCTGATTACGTCTTCTGTACATGACATTAGCAGAGCATCTAAATCCCTTACGGCCCCAGATAAATTTCAAAATTTGTGATTGTAATTTTTGCAGATGATATTTCCTGATGGCTATGGGGAGAGCTTGAAAAAAGTAAAGAATCCTAGGGAGAAGGGTCATTTTGACTGCATGTAGCCTACCCAACCAGGAGAGACCCTCCTGATCCCACTTAGAGAGATCAACTGCTAGTTTTTTTGAATAAGGGTGGATAGTTGGCTTCAAACAAATGGCTGAATCTAGCTGCCAAATTGACCCCCAGATATGGTAGTTGGTTATTGTTCCAAGTAAACTTATAAAGCTCCCTGAGGCGATGAACCGTAGATTCTGGGGTAGAGACGTTTAGGGCTGCTGATTTAGACCAATTAACCCATAACCCAGAGACCTCACCAAATCCTGAAGGAGGTGAATTACTTTTGGGGTAGAACTGAGTGGGGACCTGATAAACAGAAGTAGATCATCCGCAAATAATGCACATTTGTGTGTATGGGTTCCGCATTTCACCCCTTGTATGCCCGGGTTGGCTCTAATGGCACAAGCCAAAGATTCCATCGCTATCGCAAATATTAAGGGGGAGAGGGGACATCCCTGTCTGGTTCCTCTATATATATCAAAAGAGTCCGAATAGTAGTTTTGTATTTTAACCTGGGCGCTAGGGTTTGAGTAAAGAGCTCTCAAGGTCTGTAGAAATTTTGGACCAAAGCCCCATCTGCTTAGAATATCGAATAAGTATGACCAAATCACTGTGTCAAAAGCTTTTTGTAAGTCAACAGACAGGAGGAAACCAGCTTGGTGTTGACCCCCATCCCAACCCGAGTCAAGGAGAAAGATGATGTCCACTGCTCTGCAGATCTGGTCAGGGCCCTGCCTTCCCGGGATAAAGCCCACCTGGTCTTTGTGCACATATTTACCAATAAACTTGGAAAGTCTATTTGCTAAGGCTTTAGTCAAGATTTTAAGGTCATTATTGATTAGGGAGATAGGCCTATAGTTGCTCACGTCCGAGTGATCTTTGCCCGGTTTGGGGATGGCTGAGATAAAGGCCCTGTTGGCCTCACTCAGCAGTGTGGATAGAGAGTTAAAGAATTTTGTTAAATAGGGAGTGATTAAAGGCCCGAAAGTCTTATAGTAACCCGTAGAGAACCCATCAGGTCCAGGTGCTGAGCCCTTTTTAAGGTTCTTGATTACTTCTAGGACTTCCGCATCAGTAAACGGTTGTTCCATGGCAGCTATATGTTCCGCCGAGAGGTTAGGGAGATTAATATTTTTAAAAAAAGAAGCTAGGTGCGGTGAAACGGCTGACCTCCCTGGCTTGTAGAGGTTGGCATAAAAGTTTTGGAAAAGGGACATAATTCACTGAGGATTCTGTATAAGATTACCCGAGAGGTCTCTAATCCTAGGAAAGGTGAAGGACCTAAATCTAGGAGACAACCTGGTGGCCAGCCTAAGACCTATCTGGTCTCTTTGCAGATATGAATGGGCTTTAGACCATTGGACTTGCTTTTCAGTGCAAGTGGTCAAGGCCATATTCAGGGCTACCCTCCCTGCTTCCAGCTGGGCCTGAGATTGGGGGGTCGGATTTTTCTTGTGGGCCCTAGCAAGGTCATGAAAGGCCTGTTCCAAATTCTCTATTTCAACCTTCCTCTCCCTTCTAAGCCTGGTGGATAGTTGGATTATCTTGCCTCTCATCACCCCCTTGTGGGCTGCCCAAAGTGTCGGGGCGAGACTTCCCCATTATTGTTCAATAGGAAATAATCTTTGATTTCATTTCCTAACAGTGTGCAGTGGACCGGATTATTCAAAAGAGTCTCGTTCAGGAGCCACTGTGGATTTCTCCTCTGACCCTGGTCAGCTCTAATGTATATTATAACTAGCGAGTGATCCGATAGGGGAGAATCTTTAATATACGACTTGGAGACCGAGGGGGTGATAGGGGCTGGTGTGAAAATGTGATCAATTCTCGCCAAGCTCTTATGAGGAGCTGAGAAGTGAGTGTAGTCCCTTACCCTAGGGTTGAGTTCTCTCCAGACATCAATGAACCCCAAAGAATGAAGAAGCTTAGCAAACTTAAGGCTATGTTTTGGTGGACACCATAGACGAGGATGACCCCCTCCCGACTTGTCAAGCAAAGGGTCAAGGGCCATATTTGAGTCTCCTCCCAGAATCACGGTTCCCTCAAGGTGGGGAGTAATAAGTTTAAACAAACTGAAAAAATTTTTGTTTGACCATGGTTTGGGGAATAATAAGATATGAAAGTGTACGTCAGGCCCGCCAATGATCTTTGTAGTAAGATATACCTGCCCTCCAGGTCTTTAATTTCTTTAAGCGGGGTAAAAGCTAGAAGTTTAGTGAAGAAGATCCCAACACCTTTAGTCTTATCTGGGGCGTTCGCCAGGAAAAACTGGGGAAATTTAGAATGAATAAACTTAGGACAGAACTGCTCGGGGAAGTGGGTTTCTTGAAGCAGGAGCACATCCAGATGCTGGGAATGGGCAAGTGTAAAATATTTTCTCCTTTTCATGGGGGAGTTAAAGCCCTGAACATTATGTGTTGCTATTCTTAGATGGATAGGAGGGTTAGCGGACATTGTTAAGGTTCGGGGGCCGATATTTATGCATCACTGAATGAGAAATTACCTGAGTCCAGATGCAGGGCAGGAAAAGCTTGCTTAGCCAGAGGATTGGGAAGATGACCCACTGTGACTTATCAGCTGCTGGGCTTCCCCGGTACCTGGAAAGAGAGGGAAGAAACAGAGCAGTGAGGAAATGAAGAAGTACAGAGAAGAGAAAGAGAGCAGAAGACAGGGGGGGAGCGGCAAAGACCTGCCGCAAATCCGCCCGAGATCCTGACACTGGGGAGATGAAAAGGCTCTCCCAATCCCAGGATACCGTAATAACAATTCTGACAGATTGGCAGAAGTACACCTGCCAAAGGGAAACCCAACATGTGGATCCCAAAGCCAGGGGGAGGTGCATGGAAAAGGCCCCGGCCTATACCAAAGACCCAAAACAAAAAGATAGGGCCAAGGAGTGTCTGAAAACATAATCTGGTTAAGTAATGAACACTAAAAATCCCAGAGGACCCAGGGGCCCTCAACTATTCAACTAGACGTCTCCCCAGGGGACCCCAAAAGGGAGACCCCAAGGAAACATCCATTTTCCCGTTAAACAAATTAACTTAAACTAACCAGGGCCACCAGTGAGAACGAAAACTTTCACAAAGGACCAAGAGTTAAATACAAAGATAACAGGACTGAACAGCCCGAGGGGAACCCCCACCCCCCGCCCCAACCCCCCCCAACAGCATAAACGCCGGGGGGAAGGCGGGAGGGAGAAGACACCCCACCGGCTGCCCCAACAAATCGTCAAAAGTAAGTTAAATGAGTCACTGGATCTAGACAAAAATACACCATCAAGATAAACATCTGTAGTGCTGCTGAGGACACAAAAGAAATTAGCAAAAGAGATTTTAAGTTCCGGGGTCAAGGAGGGTGGGAGTCTTTGGCACGTTTAGGTTGCTTTTTCCGCCAAATTGGAGGAACTGGGCTCTGTGGAGAAGGCCTTTTAGAAGGGTCAGCCTGCTTATGAGGCAAGGTAGAGGAGGAATCCAGAGAGATGAGGTTGAGTCTAACCAGCAAATGTTCGCCCTCTTGAAAGGTGGGAAAGCCGTAGGTCTTGCTATTAAAGATGAAGGATAGGCGGAATGGAAATGACCACCAATATTTGATGGATGATTTAATAAGGACTTCCAGCAGAGGCTTCATGGTTCTTCTCTTTTGGATGGTGGAGGGAGACAAGTCCGCAAACACTTGAATGGGGTGTTCTTGGATGGAAAGGTTAGGAGAGTTCCTAGAAGCCTTCATGATCTCTTCCTTTACACAGTAATAATGGGTTTTCACCACAATGTCTCTAGGTAAACCATCAGAGCGTGGAGGATGGAGTGCTCTATGCACCCTGTCTAATTCTAGATGGTGTTCGGGGATGCCCGGGATGGTTTTCTTGATAAAGTCGCTCACCACAGCCCGGACATCAGTGACCGCTTCAGGGAGGCCCCGAATCCGAAAGTTGTAGCGTCTAGAGCGGTTCTCCAGATCATCGATTTTGGATAGAGCCGATTCTAATTGATCCTGGAGATCTTGAATACGGGCCATGTTCTGGTTGATTCTGGCAACAGATTGGTCAGTTTTTTTGTTCTATGGCATCAATCCGGGTTCCCAGACCTTGAAGATCGGCTTGAATAACAGATGTGATTTGGGTAGCTGTTTGGGCTAAGCCCTTGGAGAGCATCTTGGAGAAAACTTCCATCATCATCTGGAGGTCAGAATGAAATGCTGGAGAATGGGGACTTGATGTCCCACTCAGAATGTTGCCTGAAGCCTGATCCTTGAGTGGTGTAATGAGAAGCTCATCTAGTGTCCGTTTCTAAAGGGAGACGGTGGAGACAGGCGTAATTTGAGCCCCCGGGAGGGAACCCGGAGAGGAGAGGACTTGGGAGCCTCCAGCAGAGCTAGCTTCCATATCCTCACTGACCCCTACCTCTTGTTGGGACCCTGAGGGCATCTGGGGGCTAGTTGGGGCCAGTTTATTAAAACCCGGTTGTCGGGATAAATCCCTTCTGACTGCCCCTGACTGCATAGTGTCGGTTCTGAGAGCTGTCTCTTAAGGTAGCCGAAGTGAGCACTCTCTAAACAGATAGTTGCGGGAATATCTATATGTATCCATAGAAGATCATAAAATAGTGACTGGGTGATCCAGTAGGAGAGGGAGACACACTGTAAATGTCCCGATTCAGAAGGTCCCCCCACATGTGGGGTATATGAGTCAGGGCAGGCTCTCTACTCAGCAAGTGTGTGGTGTAATATTATACAGACCTGAGCCGGGGCCCTGTGTAGACGGCCGAGGCCCTGACCAGAAGCCTGCCCTAATTCCTTCTCTCAGGCAGAGCCCCTGATTGAGTGAAGAGCTCCTGGATGGTGTGCCCCCTGGGAATTGTCTGGGGCATGATCACCTCCGAATGCTCCCACGGGTCCCGATGCGGGGTTTGCAGGCCCGAGCCACGGCCTCGAGTAGGCGGGCGGATCCGCTCGCGGTACCTTTGACCGCCGGGTGGGGAAGAAAGGCACCTCCCCTCGGGACACCAGGAGAGGGGAGGTCTGGCTCCGTAACTTGCTTCACGGGGTTGGGAAGACCGGCACGGTCCGGAGCTCCGGGCTTATGCAGCCATCGTCGTCGCTCCGCACATGCGCACTCCATGGGGCATTGTTTGAACCTCTGATGTGACATGAACGACATCCTTTTCCTTAGGCCTGTTTTAGTACTAATGCATGGGCCACACCTCCCACATTTGTAAAAACCCTAACAGTCAAACATAGAGGTTGGTTGTTTCTTGGGGGGGGTCGGAAATATTTTTAACAAGTCTAGTTCTCAATCCTGGGGCTCTACGATGGACGAACTTGGGTCTATCTGGTAGAATGTTTTTCAAAACAGGGTCTTTAATTAATATAGACCAATTCTTCCTTATACTTTCCTCAAGCTGTTTATACTGTTTACTAAACCCTGTGATGAATGTGCAGTCCATATTCTTAGTGTCCCTTATTTTATCTTCCAATAATATGTGTCTGTCCATCTCTCCTACGTTGTTTTTTGTTCCTTCTCGTCTGTACCCTTTGTCCACAAAATGTTGTATGAGGACATCGGTCTGCTCCATGTAGTCAGCTTGTGTAGTACAGTTGCATTTAGTACGCATAAACTGACCTTTAGGAATGGCTGACTTCCACCTGGGGTAAATGCAACTGGTACTAGGGATGTAGCCATTCCTGTCCATGCTTTAAAATGTGTTTTGGTATTTAATTGATTCCCTTGCTTATAAATGACCAGGTCAAGAAAATGAATCTGCTGTTTATGTGTATTCACTGTGAATTTGATGCCATAGATGTTGTTGTTGATATGGCTAATGAATTGTTCAAGGGATGCTTCAGAACCCTACCAAATAATTACAACATCATCTATGTATCTTCAAAACAGCTTAAGAGGTAGCCGCATATTGTTGTAGATGGCTTCCTGTTCTCATTTATTGAGAAAAATGTTTGCAACGCTGGGGGCGTATTTTGCCCCCATCAAAACACCTTTGATCTGGTTATAGTGTTGGCCACCATACCAGAAGAAGTTGTTGGTCATGGCCAGTTTTAGCCCTAGGAGTATAAAGTGTTTTTGTTTTTGTTTCAGATGAGTATGTTGATTTAAAGTCCACCTGACAGCATTACTAGCATCTTGCTGTCTGATATTGGTATACAAAGATTCTATATCTATTGTTACCAGAATACTATTGTTAGGAAAAGATTGGCCTGGTGAAGTCAGGCCATGTTCTGGACTTTTTTGCCAAATTTTGCCATTCACCCAATGGCTCTATTTAAGCTCCCTGCACCTGTCAGCAGGTGCTGTCCGTTCTACAGCGTCTGAGTACCTGTGAGCTTCAGCTCTCCTACCTGAAAACCTGCTTCCTGTGTGGTTCCTGTGTACTGACCCGGCTTGTCCCGACCTGCTCCCTATCCGCCTGCACCGACCCCGGCTATCCACGACCATCCGCCTGTCTGACCCCTCTGTACCTTTGCCGCCAGCCCGTGAACGAACCCAGCTTGGACTTTGACTACTCTTCTGCCTGTCCCTTTTGTGCCTCTCTGACCCGCCAGTTGCCGACCCAGCCTGCACGACCATTCTTCTGTCTGCACAACCATCTGGAGCCTCACATCACCACCAGTGACCATCCAGCCCTCGTGCCATCCCGCACTCTGGGACTTCCTGTCTACACTACCAGGGGTCCCCGAATCGGGTGTGTAAGAGTGGTTGTTCCCTGCTAAGACAGACTCCACCGCCAGGACCGTGACAACTATACTCATCTGTAGTTATGTCTTTCAGAAGGTTTAGGACATCTTTGCTGTTTTTTAGATAGGAGGGACTTTTGCTGGCCAGGGATTGGAGGAAGATATCTATATATTCTTCTAGCCTTGAGAATAATAAGTTAATGCCGCTCAAAATGAGTCTACCAGGCGATTTTTCTGCATTTCTGTGCATTTTGGGTACCTGGTACAGTACCAGCATGATTAGGGCTTCAGGCACCAGGTATTTACTCTCTTTTTTGGTGAGAATTTGATTTTCCCCAGCTTGGGTGACCAAGTTTTGGAACTGTTTTTTGAGGTCTCGAGTGGGATCCTTTGGTATTTTTTTGCATGTAGATGCATCCCCAGGATATGTTCCATCTCTGCATCATAGTAGTCAGATTTATTTAATACTACAATGCCCCCCCCTTTTTCCACTGGTCGAATTACTATATTTTTCCTCTGTTCAATAGCCCTAACACTTCTCCATATATGTTTATCCCTATGCTCATTCTTAATTTTTATCCTTCTAATATCCGCCTTTACCATCTTTTTAAAAACTTCAATGTATTAAAAACAGATTTGTTTCGATGTCAGCTATGAGTGTACTTTGAGGGTTGGGCCACAGTATTGGTGATAGGTTGGTTGGTTTTCCCCATATTTTTGCATTTTTTGCTATATACGTTTAGATGCTTTTAAACAGCCTGGCAGGAGTATGTATCATGTGTGCGCTGTAATATGCATTTTTTTTGTCTATTGGTCTTTACAAGCAGCACCATGCGTTTGGTAGGGTGTTCCCCCCAAATATGTATTTTTTTGTATGCTGTGGTCCTGACCAGACCTTTTGGGCTGGTGAACCCCATCCTCCTTAATTACCCCCAATCAGTGTCCACCTTATCCATGGGATGTGTCCTTTGGTCTCCCATAAAGAGAGGCGTTGGCTTCCATGGTTTAAGAGATATGAGCATTCACTCTAAGGTTAGTGTAGGAACCCACTGGTAAAACAGGGTACTTTGCAGCAGTCAGTGGGCTTAAGCACTTCATGGCCATTCAGTGTAACCAAACCCCTGTATTTTTGCATTTTTTGCTATATACGTTTAGATGCTTTTAAACAGCCTGGCAGGAGTATGTATCATGTGTGCGCTGTAATATGCATTTTTTTTGTCTATTGGTCTTTACAAGCAGCACCATGCGTTTGGTAGGGTGTTCCCCCAAATATGTATTTTTTTGTATGCTGTGGTCCTGACCAGACCTTTTGGGCTGGTAAACCCCATCCTCCTTAATTACCCCCAATCAGTGTCCACCTGATCCATGGGATGTGTCCTCTGGTCTCCCATAAAGAGAGGCGTTGGCTTCCATGGTTTAAGAGATAGGAGCAATCACTCTAAGGTTAGTGTAGGAACCCACTGGTAAAACGGGGTACTTTGCAGCAGTCAGTGGGCTTAAGCACTTCATGGCCATTCAGTGTGACCAAACCCCCGTATTTTTGCATTTTTTGCTATATACGTTTAGATGCTTTTAAACAGCCTGGCAGGAGTATGTATCATGTGTGCGCTGTAATATGCATTTTTTTTAGATAGGAGTGACTTTTGCTGGCCAGGGATTGGAGGAAGATATCTATATATTCTTCTAGTCTTGAGAATAATAAGTTAATGTTGCTCAAAATGAGTCTACCAGGCGGTTTTTCTGCATTTCTGTGCATTTTGGGTACCTGGTACAGTACCAGCATGATTGGGGCTTCAGGCACCAGGTATTTACTCTCTTTTTTGGTGAGAATTTGATTTTTCCCAGCTTGGGTGACCAAGTTTTGGAACTGTTTTTTGAGGTCTCGAGTGGGATCCTTTGGTATTTTTTTGCATGTAGATGCATCCCCAGGATATGTTCCATCTCTGCATCATAGTCAGATTTATTTAATACTACAATGCCCCCCCCCCCTTTTTCCACTGGTCAAATTACTATATTTTTCAATAGCCCTAACATTTCTCCATATATGTTTATCCCTATACTCATTCTTAATTGGTATCCGTCTAATATCCGCCTCTACCATCTTTTTAAAAACTTCAATGTATTAAAAACAGATTTGTTGCGAAGTCAACTATGAGTGTACTTTGAGGGTTGGGCCACAGTATTGGTGATAGGTTGGTTGGTTTTCTACCAAACTTTTGAAAGCCAATAAATGCCTTGAATCTGTTCTTGGTAGGTGCATATTTAAGTCCTTTATCTAAAATGCATAATTCTTGTTCAGTGAGTGAGACATCACTTAGATTAAAGATCCCTTCTCCTAGTTTTCCCTTTTTCTTTTGGATAGATTTCCCTCCTCTGCAGCCCCGTTTGAGCCGTTTTGACCTTGAGGATTCATTCGTTCCCACTGGGGTGGTGGGTTGGTGGGGTGCGGCTTGTATGGTTCTCGCCAAATCTCTCCACACCCCCCATTGGGGTTTCCTATAGTTATTCTGTTGGTTTCTCCCCCTGCCTCTCCCTCTTCCTCTGCCTCTCCAAGGCCTAGAGTGCATGGGAGGGCTGCGATAGGGATTGGGTGATGCTTGTTGCGCATTTTGTAGCGGTGCATACCTATTGGAAGTGGAAATCGGTTGGTATGGAGAGTACAGGTCCCCCCTCCCATACATTTGAGATGGTCTTTGGGGTGTGCGAGTGTCTGTTTGAGGCCTGGAGAAGCTATCCTGCAAGACTTGAATGTTTTGAACTTCTTCAGAATTGGCTTCTGTAGCTGAATTTGTTTTTTCTAGCCATTTATATATAATCCTTTTTGTCTCTAATATACTTTTTGAGTTTTTTTGCTTTAGTATCATTCTCTAGCTTTTGTACTGTTTCCTGTAGTTTGGATAATTTGGTATTATACTCAGGGTGGTGGGAGAGGGTGTGAGATGACCCTTTAGCTGACTAATTTTTTGTTGAATAGTTTTAAGTTTGCATTTTCTCCTATGTATTATAATACCCAGTAACTTTTGCTCACACTGACCAAAGAAGTCTACCATTCATCAGCTAGTTCAGGTTCTGTCATTCCGTCATTGGGACCTAAGTCCCATCTTAAGCTCCTGGGGGTAATGCCCTTCTTTACATACTGCTCCAGGGTGGCAATGTCCCACCAGGTGCGTACCTGCTTGTCAGTGCAGGTCCTCAATTGTTTCAACCATTGGTCTAAATTGTTATGCTGTGTGGTATCTGCTTGGTTGAATAAATCCTCTACATCAAACATTATAGTACTGATATAGTTAAAAAGGTCCATGGCTGCTAAAATAACACAAATAAAGTGAAGATCCCAATCAAATAGAAATTTCAGCGCCACAGAATGCAATAAATGGTCGTCTCAAGACGGTTGCAATCAGCTGCAGTGGTAAAATTTGCCAATGCTGCAGATCCACAGTTGAAATAATGATGCTACACCATGCTGCTGCATGTGACCATACTGTTATGGATATATTGAACTCAGATCTGTAAATACAGTCCCAATGCAGATAAAAGTGCTCAGTGCAATATTGCTACACTGCGCTACTACATGCAACCATGATACTATGGATATATATCAAAAAACGTGCAGCACTTATGTACATGGACTACAATACAACCTCTAATTAAAGTGATACGTGCATAAATTGCATAGACATAAATTCATGGACATAAACCACAGAATAATACTACAACCACCCTGTAGCATAAACCATGATAAATCTGAGTTGGTCCACCATTCAGGGACTATCTTAGTCCAAATAGTATATATTAAATGTGTACAATCTTGAAAAGTCCACAGATATTTGGATGTGAGCAATGTGCAGAAATAATCCACCACCATGCAAGATGAAACCGCCACCAAATATGGATGAGGTACTCTTACCAGATGTATCTGGTTAAAATCGCACAGATCAGGTCGGGCACAGACACCAAAGACATCCAACATCCACGGAGTGGGGTAAGGGCAGGAAGCCGAATCATCCAGACACTTCAGAAGACCGTACCCCAGATAGGGGGAAAAAAATGAGGGGATCAGGATAGTATCACCAAGGAACTCAGCAAAAATAAATAGCTACATAGTGTGATACTGGGGACAGTGATGATGACAGTGCCTGGGATGGAGCTTCCCCGCAGTGATCGGACAGCTGCTGTACTCTGCTACTATGGATATATTGAACTCAAGTCCATAAATACAGCCCCAATATAGGTGAAGTGCTCAGTGCCAGCATCTTATAAGTTGCTGTATAAGGGCTCTGACTAGTTGCCCCACATAGATGTATACTCACACCACTTCACCCCACTTCAGGGACCCATCATTTCTGGTGCAATCAAATGCGTGTTGTGGAGTGACCCCTATAGATCTCTGGAGACTGTCAGCTACTGAATAGGAACTCCATCATCGTAATAGCATGTGTGAAAAAACAGAACATCTCATAGCGCAGTAACATCCAGATAACAAATTTATTGTAAAAAGCATAAAAAACAAGTAAAAACCACTCACATGGTATGGTGCCTAAACATTCTGGCACCCAGCGTGTAAAATGGATGATTTCTTATGGGGAAATCGGCCCTGGTGGATGTATGGCATCTATAATGTCAGCTTGGCTCGTTCCCCTGCTTCAAACATGGGCGGAAGTGTCGCAATGACGCAATCAAGCTGTGACTCGTTTCGGCCTAGTTGCAGCTTGACCTATTTATATGCAAGCGCATCAATTAAATACCAAAACACATTTTAAAAGCACGGACAGGAATGGCTACATCCCTAGTACCAGTTGCCATCACCCCAGGTGGAAGTCAGCCATTCCTAAAGGTCAGTTTATGCATATTAAACGCAACTGTACTACACAAGCTGACTACATGGAGCAGACCGATGTCCTCATACAACATTTTGTGGACAAAGGGTACAGGCGAGAAGAACTGTCAAGAGTTAGAAACAATGTAGGAGAGATGGACAGACACATATTATTGGGAGATAAAATAAGGGACACTAAGAATATGGACTGCACATTCATCACAGGGTTTAGTAAACAGTATAAACAGCTTGACAAAAGTATAAGGAAGAATTGGTCTATATTAACCAAAGACCCTGTTTTGAAAAACATTCTACCAGATAGACCCAAGTTTGTCTATCGCAGAGCCCCAGGATTGAGAACTAGACTTGTTAAAAATATTCCTGAACCCCCCCCAAGAAATAACCAACCTCTATGTTTGACCTTAAGAGTTTTTACAAATGTGGGAGTTCCCATGCATTGGTACTAAAACAGGCCCAAGGAAAACAATGTTGTTCATGTCACAGCAGACATTTAAACAATACCCCATTCATAAATTCATCACATGTAATACTAGGTATGTCACATACGTCCTGGAATGTACATGTGGCTACCAGTATGTAAGTAGAATCTCCAGAACTCTATCTAAGCATATAGGTGAACATACAGTATCACTGACATACGCAATGGATTCCCCAAGCACAGTGTGCCCAACCACTTTAGTTTGGCACACAACAAGTATCCCAGGGCCATGTCATTCTATGCTATAGATATGATAGCAAAACATTGGAGAGATGCTAATATGGTGCAGAAAATATCACAGAATGAGACCCAGTGGATATTCGAGCTCCAGACCATGACAGCATTGGGAATGAATGTTGATCTGGACCTCAATTGCTTCATTACCGATTATTAGAAATATTAAAATTCGCCCACTGCAGGCCTCAGTGGGTTGTACTAACACTGCCACATATAACTTATCTCATTTTATTATTTATTATTACTTTCACTCATTATTTAATTCATTCACAGTACTTCCAAGAGGTGATCACTAATACTTAGTAACATTGAGGTAATTTTTTTCCATACATTCTATTGTATTAATTTAAATTACACAAATAAGATGACTGTTTCAATGTTTAATTTTTCTGAAAAATTATGTATATTTGTATTCATCTAACTAGACTGTTAGCACTTCTGTGTTATTAACGGGTGATTTCAGTTAACTAAATTACATCAACTGAAGTAAGGGTATATATGCCCATACCCAAAATGGTGAATGCAGAGGTTCCTGATGATGGCCAGTTCTGATTGGCCGAAACTAGTCGCAGTTTGATCGCATCATCACGACACTTCCCCCCCCCGTTTGAAGGGGGAACGAGCCAAGCCGACATTATAGATGCCATACATCCACCAGGGCCAATTTCTCCATAATAAATCATCTATTTTCCATGCCAGGTGCCAGGATGTTTAGGCACCATACCATGTGAGTGGTTTTTACTTGTTTTTTATGCTTTTTACAATAAATTTGTTATCTGGATGTTACTGCGCTATGAGATGTTCTGTTTTTTCACACATGCTATTACGATGATGGAGTTCCTATTCAGTAGCTGACAGTCTCCAGAGATCTACAGGGGTCATCCCACAACACGCATTTGATTGCACCAGAGATGGTGGGTCCCTGAAGTGGGGTGAGTGTACATCTATGTGGGGCACCTAGTCTGAGCACTTATACAGCACCTTATAAGATTCTGGCACTGAGCACTTCACCTGTATTGGGACTGTGTGCTAAATAATCCGCGCTAGGACCAATGAATTAATTATATACAATAATCACTCTGACCCTTATCAGGGATCAAGGGATCAGTCAATGTGTGGGGGGTTCTGCTACATAAGTATCTACCAAGAGGTACCTTTAGAGATAAAAACTAAACAAAAGCTGCGCCACCCCAGGTGTTGATCAACCAACCAATAGTATACAAAAAGTGACAGTTGCTTCAAAAAATATATAAACAAAATAATATTGTGATAATGTGCAGAGTTGCTAAATTGGATGCGACCATCCAGTGCAGTCCATAAACATAAATACAAAGGGTATGATATAAATTAACAAACTGCAGTTCATTAAGCGGCGCAACTGTGTGTAAACAAAACACACCTAAAAATAAAATAAATTAAATAAAGTGCAAAACAGAAAACAGTCCAAAATAAATGTGTAATCTTCAGTGTGTAGTAAACAAGGCTTCCAAGTTGAATCCTCCACCTGTGTTACCACGTGAATACACTAATCACACTGAGGCTCACCAGAACTCTGAGGGTTAAATAAGCCCATCAACATAGCACTCCATCCACTGCTCATTACATCCTTCATCCAGGTAGTCTGCTTACAAGGCTCTTGCTGCCCCTTCAACTCCACCAATACTCATGCAGGAGACAAGCAGAAACACTCCCATAGTGCATCACTTAAAACTTTTCCAATTTTATTAATAAAAAATGCGCTTACATGCAAAATGAGAATTGCGAGCAGATAAAAGCATCCAAGCTATCCTCCCCGATCTGTAGCTCATCCGTGACCGTCCACCAACTCCTATACTCCGGGTTGTTAGTGTCACGTTCGAGTCAACGATACGTTCGGGTCAGACTCGCTCTGTCCAGGTCGTCGTATGGCCACGCCACTGATGCTTTTCGTCACTTCCGACTTGGTCATAAGGGCTGGCCATATGACGGACCTTCCCTGCTTAAGTATTGACTTTAATCCGCCACTAGGTGGCGGCGGCGTCTTACACTGATCCAGGTTGAACCAAAGCTCAATTTAGAGCCATAAACACCAAATATAAACCTCTTTAGGCCAATTATATTTCTGGAATTATTGCATGTTGGTTCAACAGAGATGCCTAACAAGCCATACTTATAGGGAAATAATAATCCAACATTTCCCTAAATACTTAAAATGAGGGACGGAGTATATGAAACCTTATTACCGATCCCCCATTATTCACATGAATCATACTCCATAGCATTACTACAGAATGGACCATGATCCTATATTATATATATCCACTACTTATATCATTGATAAACATAGATATAAATGCTTAAAACGATCCTAAAATAATCATAAAAAATCATAAAAAATCATAAAAAAATCGAAAAATAGAGTGGGAGGTAACACTACCTATTTCAAAGGTGATAATACAGATATACAGACATACTACTCAGTTAACTATATATTAATTACCATCTAAGGGATACTCTTAGAATACCAATTAATAGTGATCAACTATTCCTTAGAGAGAAATCAGCATAGGACCTACAATTAGTCTATGGGGAATACCACCAGAAGAATAACTCCTCCCCTTGTTCTCTCACATACTAGTCACTAATTCAGGCGTTACTCAAAAAACAATTCAAATCTAGGTCAATGTTAAACCCATCCGGCTTTAAAGTCTTTAAAAGATGGATCCATAGTGTCTCTTTCTTTTATATTTCCCTAACTTTGTTGACACCTCTCCAATTAGGGAGCAGCTTCTCTACCCCCCAAAACTGTAAGTCGGATGGGTCCCTGCTGTGTGTCTGTCTGTAATGTAAAGAAACACTATGAAATTTAAAGCCCTTTACTATATTAGACACATGTTCCCCTATTCTAACTCTCAATGGGCGTTTAGTGCGTCCAACGTACATCAGCCCACAGGGGCATGTCGATACATACACCACATGTGTGGTGTCACACCTGATAAATTGTTTTATGGTATGTTGTCTACCCGTACTGGTGGAGTAAAACTCCTGGCGTATACCCTTATTATTCCCTGTCATTTGGCAAGCTCTGCATCTTCCACAAGCTTTAAAACCTTTTCTATCTGGCCATAGAGTTGTCCCACTATTGCTAATAGGGGGATTCAGAATCTTCTCCACCAAGGTGTCACCGAAACTCGGTGTTCTTCTATATATAAAACCAGGTCTCTCAGGGAGGACCGGGCCTAGAGATTTGTCCATTTTAAGAATATGCCAGTGCTTAGAAAAAATCTTCTCTACCTCCTTATATTGTCCATGAAAGTCAGATATGAAGCTCCATTCATTGTTTTTACTTCTGTTGTCTATCCTAGGTTGATTTTCTAATAGATCATCCCTTGGGGTCTCCAATACCCTTTGGATTTCAGCTTCTAATTGTTGAGGACTATATCCTTTTTGGACAAACTTGGTTTTCACCATTTCCGATTGTTCCAAAAAGTTCTCAGTGGAGGTACAATTCCTCCTTACACGAGTAAATTGTCCCCTTGGAATATTATGCAACCAGGAGGGGTGATGCCCACTACTGATTGCCAAATAGCTGCTGCGATCCGTCGGCTTAAAATAAACCTTAGTGGCAAGGGCATCACCACTCCTGTATATTGTCAAATCCAAGAAATTGATCTCCACCTCACTATACTGGTGCTCCAGTTTTATGTTATTGCGGTTGTTATTAAGGTTACCAATAAACTGTTCCAGGGGTTCCAAAGAACCCTCCCAAATTAGGAACAGGTCGTCTATAAAACGACGATAAAGGGGGCGCATGCGCGGCGCGGATCAGGAAGGAAGCAAGAGCTGAGAGCTCCGTTAGCCGTGGAGAGTTTAACACTTCCCTGGGGACACTAATCGCGCCATTCCGGCTGATATTGTCTTGCTTCCCCAGTGGAACTATTGGCGCATGACGGGGAGGAAAAAACGCCGGGAAAAAACAGCCCAGAGATCCCTAACTACCTACTTGCTGCGGGTGAGAGAGACCACGAGGATGTCCCAAGATGGCGCCCGAGCGGAGACGGCTCCGAGCAGCGCGCAGGCCGCGGCTGTGTCGCCTACTCACTCAACAGGAGACGGTGAGTCCTCGGTGCACCTTACTAAGGCAGACTTAGATGACAGCCTTTGTGCCATTTATGACAAAATAGCCCAGAAGTTCCAGCAGGAGCTGCACAAATCCACTAACACGCTGTCTATGGAGATTGCAGCACTGGGCAGCAGGACTGACTTATTGGAGACAAAGCACGATGAGCTGAGCTTAGCTTACTCTGACCTGAGAAAGGACCATGAGACCCTAACTGAGACGGTATCGCAGTTGCAAGCCCACATAGAGGATTTGGATAACAGGAACAGGAGGAACAATCTTAGGGTTCGGGGGGTCCCCGAAACGGTCACTGAATTACATCAAGCAGTACAGAGATTGTTTCTGTCCCTCCTTCCGGACGCTTCCCCAGCAGCGTTCGCCTGTGATAGAATTCATAGGGCCCTGCGCCCCAAACCTCCTCAGGATAAACCACCCCGGGACATTGTCCTCTGTCTTAAGGATTTTGTGACCAAGGAGGAAATCCTTAGAGCATCTAGGAACACCCCCCATATTCAGCTTGACGGAGTGACGGTACAGATCTACCCGGATATCTCCCCTACAACCCTAGACAAGCGCAGAAGAATGAAGGAAGTCACCTCGGTATTGCAGGCTGCGAGGATCCGCTATAGGTGGGGATTCCCGTTCAAGCTACAGGTCCCTCATAACGGTACAACCTATAACGTCACTAACATCCCAGAGGGCAAAGAACTTTTAGTGAAGTTGGGTCTTATGGATGCTGCTGAGCTCCCCAGGCTACCGTCTACCCCTCGCCCGTCTCCGATCTGGGCCACGCCACCCCCAAGAAGGGGTCCCCGCAACGGCCGCTAATTCGGAATTAACTGCCTAGTGACACGAAATATACCCGTCATGGTATGAACAGTCAAATCTTTTCTCTCCCGGCGATTGGCTGATTGACTGTCCCGTTCGCCTGGTTGTCTTCCCCCACTCTGCATCGGTTGCCGCTGAGAAGATTACTCACGGAGGTTTCACAGGAACTTTAGCAGCTCCCCCCAGGACAGTGCGGTGGTGGACTTGGCTGTCGGTGCAGAGTGTTGGACCTTTGGTCCAAAAGTTGTTTTTTTTCTGTTGGTTAGGGTGGAATCTATTCCCCTAACCCCAATGGTTCATGCGGACGTTGTCCCCTGGGCTCTCTGGGTGGACACCGGTTTGCTGAGCCCAATGGTTATCACTTTAACTTTGTTTGTTGTTTTTCTTATCCATGTTTATCTCAGGTTTTCTTATTTTTTCCCTTGTTCTTTTGTTTTTTTATTCAGAAGGCATCAAAACGATATCTCTGTAGTGACCAATAGTACTGAATTGTCATTTGAAAGTGACCGTGACCCGAGGAGACTAGTGGAGGCTGGTGTGCTGGTAAGCTGGTGGGCAGGTGGTCAGTTAATGGCTTGTTACCTGAGGCTTGGATTCTGTGAGAGGGTAATGCTACTCACTTTACTTATGAAATGACTCTGACAATAATTTCCCACAACCTGAAAGGTTTTAACTCTCCTCTAAAGAGGAGGAAAGCCTTCAAATCATATAAGGCTCTTGGAGCAGATATACTCCTATTACAGGAGACACACTTTTCCAAACATGGTCATCCAGCATACCTGGATAAGTCCTTTGGACAAGCGTATTTTACCACATATGAATCCAAGGCCAGAGGGACTGCCATTTTAATCAAAAACAATGTGATGTTTCAGCAGCAGCAGGTGTATAGAGACCCGGAAAGCCGCTACACTATTGTTAAAGGCTCCATACATGGTAAGGAACTCACCCTAGCTTCGGTGTATGCCCCAAACAAGTCCCAGACATCCTTTTTCAAGGAATTCTTTCAGAAACTTGAATGCTATCACTCACCACATGTGTTAATAGGCGGGGACTTTAACCTTGTGGCACACGCCAAACTAGACAGAAGCAAACAGGGCCCTGCCTGTAGTGCTTTTCCCAAATCATTACAGCGCTCTCTGCAGTCCCACCAACTGGTGGATGTTTGGAGGGCGCACAATACGGGCTCAAAGGAATACACTTTTTACTCGTATCCCCATGACACCTACTCCCGCCTAGATTATATTTTTTCCACCCCCGTTTTGATGGCAAATTCTACTTCCTCCCATATACATATCTGCCCTTGGTCCGACCATCAGATGGTATCTTGCAAACTCTCGGGTATAGGTATCCCCTACACCCCTGGATCATGGAGGCTCAATGAGTCATTACTAACAGACCCCATCATACTCAAACAACTGACAGATCACCTAGAAGAATATTTTAGACACAATGACAACGGTGAGGTCACCCCCATGACATTATGGGCAGCCCATAAGGCGGTGATGAGAGGTCACCTTATTGAAATAGCCACCAAGAGGAAGAGGGAGAGAGGCAAAGACATTCAAACCCTGACATACGATCTAGCTAGACTGTACCACTCACATAACCTGACCCCGTCAAGGGACTTGCGCACTCAAATAGAGGTTAAGCGACGAGCACTAGACACCTTACTCTCAGAACACACGGAAAAATCTCTACGATGGTCCAAGGCGCGTTTTCTGCTTTATGGGAATACCGCTTCGACCATGTTTGCCAGGAAGTTGAAACAGGGCATTCAACCCCCACATATTTACAGACTCAAGGATAAACAGAACAATATTACTTCCCACCCTAAGGACGTACTAGACATCTTCACCTCCTTCTACAAAAATTTATTGTCCGCCCCCCCGGCTGCCTCGGGTTCTCCCCCGTTGGACTGGCTGAATAACATCACCCTTCCCTCCCTGACAGAGGACCAATTAAGTGTTCTAAATGCCCCTTGTACAGGCGAGGAGGTGGTGAAGGCTATCTCCTCTTTAAAACCATCCAAAGCACCAGGCCCGGACGGCTTTACAGCCCCATACTATAGGAAATTTTCGGCCATCCTTACCCCTAAACTTCAGAAGATGTTTAATTGCATCATGAAAGGGGACTCCTTCCCCCAGGACATGCTACTGGCAAACATGTCACTGATACCAAAGCAGGATAAAGACCATACTATGCCCCAAAATTTTAGGCCAATCTCGGTCATTAACAATGACCTTAAAATCTTCAGCCGGATCCTAGCGAACCGCTTGGCACAAATTATCCCATCCTTAGTTTCTCCAGACCAAACGGGCTTTATACCCTCCCGGCAGATTACTGACAATATTCGCCTGGCCACCAATATTATTCAGGATGCTGATAGCGGTTCTAGACAGGTGCTGCTGCTGGGCCTAGATATAAATAAGGCCTTCGACAGTGTCCTTTGGCCTTATTTGGACACAGTGCTGGACAAATTTGGCTTTACTGGCTCATTCTTAAACGGCTACAAAGCCTTATACCGACACCCTAAAACCCGCATTAAGCTCCCAGGCTGCAGCTCCGACTACTTCTCACTGGGCAGAGGAACTAGACAGGGCTGCCCAATGTCCCCACTTCTATTTGCCCTTGCATTGGAACCCCTCTCTAGGTCCATAGCTGAAAACCCCAATATAAAAGGCTACCACAAAAAACACCGAACATATAAGCTTAGCTTGTATGCAGACGACATTCTGTTGTTCTTATCAGACCCCATTAATTCGATCCCAGCCTTGGAGGCAACCCTGGATGTTTTCGGCCGTCTGTCTGGCCTAGAGGTCAACCCTAGTAAATGCACTGCTCTACCTCTTAACTTCCAGGCCCAAGCGCTGAGTACGCTGAGGGAGTCGTATGCGTTTACTTGGAACCTTAACACTTTATCCTATCTCGGAGTTAAATTGGCCCCCTCACTCAGTTTGATGTATTCTGCTAATTACCCACAAATCTTTTCCAAAGTCAAACAACTCCTCTCCCAGTGGGCCTTTTATAGGATCTCATTTCTGGGTCGTATCCAGGCTATTAAGATGTCTATCCTCCCCAAGCTGCTGTTTTACTTCAGATCACTCCCACTATATGTCCCTAAGAGTACCATATCGAAGTTACAGACAGAGATTCTCAAATATATCTGGCAAAACAAAAGACCACGCCTACAGATGCGACTTTTATATAGACAGAAATCTGGGGGCGGGTTGGGATGCCCTGACCTATGGAAATACTACCTTGCAGCCCGTCTGGTACACTTGGCTCAGTGGCATGCCTCCCCGAACTCCATACCATGGTTGCAATTTGAAAGAAGCGCTGTAGAACCATATCATCTCCCAGGACTGTTGTGGTCCCATACACCCCGGCTGAGGGAGGTGTCCCCCCTCAATGCAGTGGTGGGACACTCCCTCCGCCTCTGGTATCTATATGGGAAAAGGTATCACCTGATGTCCTCGCCCTCACTTCACACCTCCTATGTGGGCGACCCAGACTTCCCCCCTGCTTTTGGGACTGGGTCGGACTACGCGGGCTGGGTGGGGAAGGGGATGGTAACATTGGACTCCTTTCTGCACAACACGACATTTTGCACTTTTGATCATTTGCAGCAGACTTACGCTCTTCAGCGTTCAGACTTCTATAAATACTTACAAGTCAGGCACTTTTATGCCAGGATTGCCCCCCGGGTAATAGACACATCTAAGACAGAATTTGAGCGGATATGTGATAATACGTCTAGAGATGGGGGACTGATTTCCAGAATTTATAAAATACTGGCTGACCATGGGACACCGGGTAAGACCACGGCTATGCTAAATTGGGAGGCTGAGATGGCCCATCCTTTCTCAGAAGAGGAATGGAGGGACATGGTATCTAATATGCACAAATGCACTCTCTCCACATCGGTGAAGGAGACGGCCCTCAAATTGCACACGCGTTGGTATTATACCCCGGTTAGGGTCCACAGATTTTACCCACTGGTCCCAGACACCTGCTTCAGGGGATGTGGGGCACAAGGTACGCTCCTCCATATCTTTTGGAGCTGTGATGCCCTACAGCCCCTCTGGCAGAAGATCTCTTCTCTGGTGCACCAGATAGTGGGCTTCCAGGTGTCTCTGACGTACCCAATGGCTGTGCTATATGCTGATTTACCAGAGGTGCCTACAGCCCGTCAAAAACTGATTCATACCCTCTTCTCAGCCACACAATGGGCAATTGCCTGGAATTGGCGGTCCCCCGCAGTCCCATGGTCACAGGTGTGGTCCCGTATGGAATCCATTAGATTGATGGAGCGCATACACCATACCTTGACTGACTCGATGCCTAGCTTCGATAAGAAATGGAACCACTGGCCCACCAGCCCCAGCCCCTCATGAGCAGCTCTGGTCGGTAAAGCCAGGATGTTGCCATGGGACGCTTTCAAGCTTTGTGCTAAGGTCACCAGCTATTTCTGCAAAATGCAGTGGACGCCATATATGTTACTGGTCTTGCTCTGGTTATTTGCTACAGATTTGGTCACTATGGTTTATTTTTTTTTTTCTCTTCCATTGTTTATTGTTTTCGGTGCTGTTCTAACTATTATATTTTCATATGCAGATGAACACACGCACGGTTCTGGTTGCGTTGCTCATCCTACAATGTTGGTGTGTATGTATGGTCTAAGTTCACTTGCCCAACTGAAGTATTTCACTGAATTCCGTTATTACCTTGTGAACAATACTGCCAAATGTGAAGATATGTGACTATTATCTCTTTTTTTTTGTTCCTACTCAGATGCATACATGATTGTATGAACAAATACCTTCAATAAACGTTTGTAAAAAAAAAAAAATAAAACGACGATAAAACCGCAACTCCGGTTTCTGATTGCAGAACACATATCTATCCTCCCATTCAGCCATAAATATGTTTGTCAAACTGGGAGCAAAGTGGGGTTGCCATGGGGGCTAAGTTTGCTCCCAGTTTGACAAACATATTTGTGGCTGAATGGGAGGATAGATATGTGTTCTGCAATCAGAAACCGGAGTTGCGGTTTTATCGTCGTTTTATAGACGACCTGTTCCTAATTTGGGAGGGTTCTTTGGAACCCCTGGAACAGTTTATTGGTAACCTTAATAACAACCGCAATAACATAAAACTGGAGCACCAGTATAGTGAGGTGGAGATCAATTCCTTGGATTTGACAATATACAGGAGTGGTGATGCCCTTGCCACTAAGGTTTATTTTAAGCCGACAGATCGCAACAGCTATTTGGCAATCAGTAGTGGGCATCACCCCTCCTGGTTACGTAATATTCCAAGGGGACAATTTACTCGTGTAAGGACGAATTGTACCTCCACTGAGAACTTTTTGGAACAATCGGAAATGGTGAAAACCAAGTTTGTCCAAAAAGGATATAGTCCTCAACAATTAGAAGCTGAAATCCAAAGGGTATTGGAGACCCCAAGGGATGATCTATTAGAAAATCAACCTAGGATAGACAACAGAAGTAAAAACAATGAATGGAGCTTCATATCTGACTTTCATGGACAATATAAGGAGGTGGAGAAGATTTTTTCTAAGCACTGGCATATTCTTAAAATGGACAAATCTCTAGGCCCGGTCCTCCCTGAGAGACCTGGTTTTATATATAGAAGAACACAGAGGTTCGGTGACACCTTGGTGGAGAAGATTCTGAATCCCCCTATTAGCAATAGTGGGACAACTCTATGGCCAGATAGAAAAGGTTTTAAAGCTTGTGGAAGATGCAGAGCTTGCTGAATGACAGGGAATAATAAGGGTATACACCAGGAGTTTTACTCCACCAGTACGGGTAGACAACATACCATAAAACAATTTAACACGTGTGACACCACACATGTGTATGTATTGACATGCCCCTGTGGGCTGATGTACGTTGGACGCACTAAGCGCCCATCGAGAGTTAGAATAGGGGAACATGTGTCTAATATAGTAAAGGGCTTTAAATTTCATAGTGTTTCTTTACATTACAGACAGACACACAACAGGGACCCATCCAGCTTACAGTTTTGGGGGGTAGAGAAGCTGCTCCCTAATTGAAGAGGTGTCAACAAAGTTAGGGAAATATAAAAGAAAGAGACACTATGGATCCATCTTTTAAAGACTTTAAATCCGGATGGGTTGAACATTGACCTGGATTTGAATTGTTTTTTGAGTAACGCCTGAATTAGTGACTAGTATGTGAGAGAACAAGGGGGGGAGTTATTCTTCTGGTGGTATTCCCCATGGACTAATTGTAGGTCCTATGCTGATTTCTCTCTAAGGAATAGTTGATCATTATTAATTGGTATTCTAAGAGTATCCCTTAGATGGTAATTAATATATAGTAAACTGAGTAGTATATCTGTATATCTGTATTATCACCTTTGAAATAGGTAGTGTTACCTCCCACTCTATTTTTAGATTTTTTATGATTATTTTAGGATCATTTTAAGCATTTATATCTATGTTTATCAATGATATAAGTAGTGGATGTATATAATATAGGATCATGGTCCATTCTGTAGTAATGCTATGGAGTATGATTCATGTGAATAATGGGGGATCGGTAAGAAGGTTTCATATAATCCGTCCCTCATTTTAAGTATTTAGGGAAATGTTGGATTATTATTTCCCTATAAGTATGGCTTGTTAGGCATCTCTGTTGAACCAACATGCAATAATTCCAGAAATATTATTGGCCTAAAGAGGTTTATATTTGGTGTTTACGGCTCTAAATTGAGCTTTGGTTCAACCTGGATCAGTGTAAGACACCGCCGCCACCTAGTGGCAGATTAAAGTCAATACTTAAGCAGGGAAGGTCCATCGTATGGCCAGCCCTTGTGACCAAGTCGGAAGTGACGAAACGCGTCAGTGGCGTGGCCATACGATGACCTGGACGGAGCAAGTCTGACCCGAACGTATCGTTGACTCGAACATGACGCTAACAACCCGGAGTATAGGAGTTGGTGGACGGTCACGGATGAGCTACAGATCGGGGAGGATAGCTCGGATGCTTTTATCTGCTCGCAATTCTCATTTTGCATGCAAGCGCATTTTTTATTAATAAAATTGGAAAAGTTTTAAGTGATGCACTATGGGAGTGTTTCTGCTTGTCTCCTGCATGAGTATTGGTGGAGTTGAAGGGGCAGCAAGAGCCTTGTAAGCAGACTACCTGGATGACGGATGTAATGAGCAGTGGATGGAGTGCTATGTTGATGGGCTTATTTAACCCTCAGAGTTCTGGTGAGCCTCAGTGTGATTAGTGTATTCACGTGGTGACACAGGTGGAGGATTCAACTTGGAAGCCTTGTTTACTACACACTGAAGATTACACATTTATTTTGGACTGTTTTCTGTTTTGCACTTTATTTCATTTATTTTATTTTTAGGTGTGTTTTGTTTACACACAGTTGCGCCGCTTAGTGAACTGCAGTTTGTTAATTTATATCATATTCTTGACCTTTTAAATAGCGGCAGCATTATTGAGTAATTTTGTTCACGCATGTATTTATGTTGTGATACTAGCACATTACTATTTAGTGGATATATTTATTTGCACTAGTTATTTGTTATATAGCGCAGTGTTTTCAGCTTATCATTAAATACAAAGGTTGCTATATTGGATGCAACCATCCAGTGCAGTCCATATACATAAAAAAGCGCTCAGTGCTCCAAAACAAGTGTCAAATATGCAGTCCGTGTTGCTCAGTGACAGCCTCCTCTTGTAACCCCACTCACCAGAAAAAATGGACCCCCAGCTTTGCAGTCTGGGGGTCACAATAGACTTGTTCCTGGTGATGGTCAGACAAGGATAGCGATAAGACAGTGCAGGACCCGTTCCTATTAGGCTGAAGACTGTAGGCTCCACTTCTCCACATAGTGAAGTACCGTCATGGAAGTTTATTTGCGCAATTAAAAGATAAACTTACAGGAAAAGCTGATGATCTCCCCCATATCCTGGTAGTATTGTATGGTAAGTGCGGCGTCTGGCTCCGGCGTGCGTTCCACCACGGGCGGACATGACGTCAGTGAGTGCGGAGAGCCGGAAATTATGTCAACGCGTTTCGCTCTCCAATAACGAATGTCATCATGGACCGTAAACTTCCATGACAGTACTTCACTATGGAGGCTGTTTTTCTTTTCTGAGTACTATATGTGGAGAAGTGGAGCCTACAGTCTACAGCCTAATAGGAACGGGTCCTGCACTGTCTTATCGCTATCCTTGTCTGACTTGAGTTCAATATATCCATAGTAGCATGGTTGCATGTAGTAGCGCAGTGTAGCAATATTGCACTGATCACTTTTATCTGCATTGGGACTGTATTTACAGATCTGAGTTCAATATATTCATAACAGTATGGTCACATGCAGCAGCGTGGTGTAGCATTATTATTTCAACTGTGGATTTGCAGCATTGGCAAATGTTACCACTGCAGCTGATTGCAACCATCTTGAGACGACCATTTATTGTATTCTGTGGCACTGAAATTTTTATTTGATTGGGATCCTCCACATATTGCATCTCAGCTGCACAGAAGGGCCCATCAGCAAACAGTTGAAGCTTTGGACCCTCATGTTCAGGAATGGGCCAATGCCCAATTCTTTCTGCAGCTTAGGCTTACAGAGTTTCCTTATGCCATTGCTTGGAAGCCACCAAACACCCAACAGGTTCAAAGGTGGCAGCCATCTGAGACCCTGTCATGTTCCCAAACATGCCTCCGGGAACCTCTGAGAGCCTGATCATTGGATATTGTAGTTTAGCTGCATGGAGTGGACATTTAAATATCTACTGCAGCATAGCCTTCATGGGAAGTTCCTAGCTTCTGTAGAAGCTGATGGGCCAGGGGCATACATACAGGGGTCACAATTGTGACCCAGCCCCATGCTCCAGAGGGCCTGTGCAGTCCCCTGCACCCCTGGGTAGGAGGGCAGGGGCCCCTGGGTAAGAGGGCAGGGGCATATAGAGGAACTGATCCCTCTATGCAGCCTCTGAATGTTTGCTTCTCCTCCTCTACCTCCAGCAGGCATTCAGCAAATACAGGAGGAAAATGGAGGGCATCAGTTCCTCCACATACTGCTGCTGCCTCCCTATTCCTGTCCTGCTTCCCCTGGGTTCCTTGTGCTCTCCCCCAGACCCCCAGATGCACTACTGAGTTCCCCCCTCTCCTCTCCCACAGGCTGCTGTGGGGGATGTGCTGGGATGGAGAGTGGGGAAGGGGCCGGTAAATGTGTCAATGAGTAATCTGTAGCAATCATGGACTGTTCACTCATTCTGTGCTGCTGGGCCTGCGCAAATGGTGACTGAACTTTCCTCAAGCTCCTTTCTCTGTCTCAAAGGTGGAACATCAGAGGTCTGCTTAGACCCTTGATATCTCACCAAAGCCCCCAAATGGGGCTGCTAACAAAATATAACAAATAATGAAAAAATAAAATTTTAAAAAGTAAAATAACAAAATAAAAAAACTATCAGGGTCGCAAAGGTCGCACTTGCGACCGGGTCCTGGCGTTCCCCATCATGGAGGGACCCCAAGATGGCAGCAAGGGGGCTACACTGTAGGACTGTAATAAAGGGTCCCATGAAGGGTGTAAAGGGCCCTGGGATCAGTGGGAGGGGCCCTGACTGGGAGCCAGGGGGGGCCTTCAAGGTTTAATGCACCAAGGCCCTGAAGGTTCTAGTTACGCCTCTGTGATTGGCACTGCCAGGTTTAAAGATGGATGCTGAAGTGTACCACTGCAAACTTTTGGTGTGGTTTTCAGGGGCTGTAAGCAGCACATGCTTGATACATAGTACAGTAAAGATGTCCAATGACTGAGCAGTTAAACCGGTTGTAAATGCTCAAGGATTTTTACATTTATGCATTCTATGCATGAAGGTAAAAAACCTTTTGTACCCAGCAGCCATCCTAATACTTACTTGAGCCCCATCTCGATCCAGCGATGTGCATGAGAGCCTCAGCTCTTCCAGGTTTCTCTCTCCTCATGGGCTGAGACAGAAGTGGGAGCCATTGGCTCCCACTACTGTCAATCACAGCCAGTGAGAGAGTGGGAGGCAAGGCCGATCTGCATCTGTGTGTGAATGGTCACACAGGGCAGTGGCTCAGGAGTGAGCCTGCTTGGGTGCCATCACAGCAAGCTTCTTGCTATGGGGGCACTTGGCAGGAGGGAGGGTTCAGGAATGCCAGTGAGGGACCGCAGAAGAGGAGGATTGAGGCTGCTCTGTGAAAAACTGTTACAAAGCAGGTCAGTGTAACATATTTGTTATTTTAAAGAAAAAATCTGCCTTTGCAATTACTTTAATTGCCTTGTTCAGCCATTTGGTACCCACTCAGCTCCTTCCTTACATGGCTGCTCGTCGGAGTTAGGAGGAGAAGACCCCAGGGAGTGACCGTAAGGACTTGGGAGGGAGGACGGTTCACGGGGGTATCGTTCTACGAACGACATTACCGTGGGTTCGTCCGAGTGAGGACTCGGTGACGGGACACACTGGTAAGTGTGTGTCTACGTCTAGCCG
>BLSH010450357.1:44147-64363 GCA_018402905.1 Glandirana rugosa | reverse complement strand
GCTTCGGGGGACTGTAAGGTGCTTTAATGGAAGTTCACCGAAGGCGAGAGGTCTCCTCGGTACCATAGAGACCTTCCCTATCTACTCCGCAGAACATACGCTATTTCCTAAAGTATCGATACCGAAGAGATCTCCGCCCTCGTGTTATATATTTGTGTCTCAGACATTATTGTCTCGTGTCCATCGTACACTCTTGGTCTTGTCGTATTAACTCTAATCTAGAAACCAACTCTAATCTAGATTGTCCAACTCGTGAAAAAAGGGATACCATACGAACAGGTGATACGAGGGCGATAACCACTCGGGGATATCGGGAATCCCACGTTACCTGTCGGCTCTCCCCCACTCTCCTTCTCCCCCCCCCCCCTCCTCCTACCCCTCCATTCTTTCCTACCCCACCCCTTCCTTAATTTCCCTTTCTTACCTCCCCATCCTCCTCCCCCCCCCCCCTCTTCCTCTCACCCCCTCTCGGCTGTCCATTGCACCCTAAGGGCTATAGGGGCTCACCAATAGCGGGAGCATAGTGGACAAGCATACCATAGGGAAAAAAGTGCTCAACCTGTTAGATCTAATCTCAACCAAAGATCTAATCTCAATTATGCTGTTCTGGTTCTCACATGCTACCTGTGCTCTGTTATTACAGACTCTGTGTTTATATATTGTGCTCCCGCCTCTAGAGAAGCCATAGCTATGAAATCCTTTATCGCATACAAGACGCCTCATCTATCCCTTCCAGAGATACCATGGCTCCTCTGGAGAGCGGAAGCCACTTGAAGGTAATTTCGTGGAATGTCAGGGGGCTTCGCTCCCCAAACAAATGCATGCAGATTTTGAGACATTTAAAAAGACTGAAAGCTGATGTGGCCCTCCTACAGGAAACACACCTTGGTGCTGACGACCTCTCTAGGCTCCGGAGGCTCTGGGTGGGTTCGGTATATGGCTCTCCTGCAGTGGGACGCAAGGCGGGAGTGGCCATTTTAATTAATAAACAACTCTCCCATTCACTCCGATCAGTAGTCTTGGACACAGAAGGAAGACAAATTAATCTACATATAAGGTTTGCCGAGTGCGATCTCGCCATCTCAAACATTTACGCGGATAACTCTCTGGGACAGCCCTTCTTTAACAAAATCCTACAATGGGCATTACAAATTCCGGAGGCAGATCACCTCTTGGGAGAGGATCTTAATTTGGTTATGCACCTTGCGGAAGATCGCTCCCCAGCATCCCCCTCACGCTCCATACCAGTAGACACTCCCACCATCCTAGCTCAAACTGTATCCTCCCTAAACCTCATCGACACTTGGTGGGTCTCCCATCCCACGGAAAGATAATATTCCTTTTTTTTTGCCACCTCATAACTCCTTTTCCCGCATTGATTACTTCCATTCATCTCTCATTCGGCTATAGAAAACATGGCAGTCTCAGACCATTCCCCTATAACTATACAAATAACTGGCTTTGCCACCCCTAACCTCAATAGGACCTGGCACTTTCCCTCCTACCTGGCTGATAGCAAAGATCTCAAAGTGACCTTACACAGTGCCTGGGCAGACTATGTCGACACAAACAGGGAACACCTGTCCTCACCTAACCTCTTCTGGGAAGCCGGAAAGGCCTTTCTCCGGGGGTGCATTATATCATATGCGGCCCAATATAAACGTCATGCCCAATTGAGTTACAAGCAGGCTAGTGATAGGCTTCGCAAAGCACATAACTCACTTAACACGACACGCTCCCCTGAAAATGTCAGGATATGGCAGCAAGCTAAACAAAATTTTGACCACTGGTCAGCGTGTCAGGAGGCAATCAAACAAACATACTCATTCCTCGCTCCTGTTTCATAGACATGGAAACAAGGCAGGCAGACTGCTAGCGATACTCTGTAGAGGCCGACACCAGCCCACGCACATTGGCTCCCTCAAAAATGCAAAAGGGACCATAATCACTGCGCCCTCGGAGATAGGTTCCCTGCTTACTGAATTCTATTCCTCGCTCTATGCTGAGGATCAGGTGGACACGGACTTTGCAGCTAGAGTGTTGGATGATACCAAACTACCTTCCCTCAATGCTGATCAGCTTGACGCTCTTAACGCTCCTATATCCGAGCACGAGATCAAGATGACCATCAAAAATTTGGCTGGGGGAAGCGCCGGGTCCTCACTGTCTACCAGCGGACTTCTATAAATTAACTCATGAATTCATTCCAGACACCCTAGCGCTAGTTTATAAATCCATATGGTCTGATGGTCCCTACCTTCCCTCTGGTTCCAAAGCTTACATTAAGCTAATCACTAAAAAAGGCAAAGACCCCCTCCAACCAGGCTCATATAGACCCATCTCCCTTATAAATGTAGATGCTAAAATTCTATCCAAAATTGTGGCGACCCGACTGTCATATCTCTTGCCGATGCTGCTTCACCCAGCGCAGGCGAGATTTGTCACAGGCAGATCAGCTACTCTCAATATCCGTAAGGTCCTCTTGACCCTGGAGCACGCCAAGGCACACCCAGATGAAGATTTTGCAATCATCTCTTTTGATGCCAAAAAGGCTTTTGATAACATAAGCTTTGCCTGGTTGTTTAGGGTGATGGAGGCCTTCGGATTTTCGGGTCAAGTGCTGGAGTTCATTAAAAAAATGTACTCACACCCAACAGCCCGCCTAGTCACTAACAGCTTTATGTCCCCAGACATACCTCTTTCTAAATGAACATGACAGGGATGCCCCCTTTCCCCTCTTCTTTTTAATATAGCAATAGAGCCATTATCTAGAATCCTCAATTCCCGGCTGGTATTAGTGGGATAACGTTCGGCATACAAAAATTGCGTTCGGCCCTCCCTTTTTGTGGACGACATTCTCCTTTCTTCATCTAATCCCCCGGCGGACATTGAACTCATGCGTGACACGTTCAGCACCTTCAAAAAATGCTCAGGCCTCAAAATAAATTTTGACAAAAGTGCAATACTCCCCCTCAACCCGAAGCTTTCAGTAGCCTGGACGGGCTCATCTTCCCTTATAGTAGCTAAGCATCACATTGTTTACCTAGGAATCCACATCGGCAGGGACCCCACCTCATTGTACAGTCTCAATTTTCCCCCGGTTATTAACAAAATAATGCAGGAGCTGGAGGCTTGGGTCACCCTACCCATCTGGCTCTTTGGCAGATGCCACCTCTTCAAAATGATTTATTTTGCCAGGTTATTATATCCCATACAAACCCTCCTGCTGCTGCTCAAACACCTTGACGTTAAAAAAATCCACAGAGCATTGCTCACCTTTATATAGAGGGGAAAAAACCCAGAATTTCAATTCATAAGTTGTGTCTTCCCAAGAGCGAATGTGGGGCGGGTCTGCCCAATATAAGATTTTATAATCTTTCTTGCCTTCTACGACAGGCGCTTGACAGGCTGTGGGGCAACTCAAGACACTCTAGCCACACACTAGAGGAGGCTCTGGTGGCCCTGTACAACCTCTCAGCAATTTTACATTCCAAGCTCTCAGCATTGCCCTCCTTTATTAAAAGCAACTCAATTGTCAGAGATACAGTCATTGCTTGGAGGGAGGTGCGGAAGTTGCTGGGCCTCCCCTCTGGTGTGTGGCGCCTTTTGTCAATTCAGGGAAACCCTATGTTCCCACCATTGGTCGAAGACAAAACCTTCCAACAATAGCTAACAAAGGGTCTGCACAGAATAGACCAAGTATTTAGCCCACCAAACAAAATGCCCAAATCCTTCTCAGAACTGGCTGATTTCTTTGCCCTACCTCCATCTCAGATTTTTCAATATCACCAAATAAAGTCTTACCTCAAGTCCCGATAGGGCTCATCACAGCACCCATTGGCACCCTGTTTCATAGACCGACTACTCTCAAACAATCAGTACTCCATATCTGACATCTACTCGCATGTTATCAAACACCAGGCATCCAAATATGCCCTCTGCCCCTTTCAACCCTGGATAAAACCCTTGGATAACCAAGAAGCCCCGGCTCAGATCCTGGCAGGATACCAAAAGATACGTACTTTAATAATCTCAGAGGTCTGGAGAGAAACGCAGTTCAAGATCGCACACAGAGCTTACTGTGCATTTCATAGGGGAGCATCTGGCCCTTCTTCTTCATCATGCCCCTGGTTCTCAGAGCTGAAACTGTCACTATTTCACAGGTTATGGAGCTGTGACAAAGTTTCTACTTTCTGGGATGAAGTATTAAGATACATCAGAAAAGTTCATAGACTGGACTTATCAAAGGATCCCATGCTCTCTTCAGCTATAACTCGGCTTCAAACCCTGAAACATCTACAGCTAAGTACAATATCACGCAATGGGTGCACATATGTTTACTAGCGGCCAGGAGAGCCGTTATGCTGCAATTGATTCAACCCACCCCACCACAGCTAAGTCTGGTTAAATAGTCACTCCAAAGTCTTTTCCTCCTTGAGAAGCTGGATACGCTCAAACAAAACTTTAAAACTTCCAAACGCTTTTTTGCTAGATGGAGGAAATTTATGGAACACTCTTTCACCCCTGAAGAAATTAGCCAACACATGCACCCCTTCCATTTTTCCAAGTGGTATCTGAGGGCAAACATAGCAGGAACCTTGGGCAAACTGGGAATAACTAAACCAGTAAATCTGGAACCCATTTAAACCCTTGCCTCCCCCACCCAGCCATTCCTCGATTTGGACTCTGATTAAGAACCCATTTTACCGCGTCTTTATACATACTGTACGTGTTTAGGATACATTACCTCCGCTCCTTAAGGCTAGCCTAGAACAGAGCATTGATGTCACTTTTAAGGTAATATATAGCCATTGTGTTATCTCGACTGCATTTTGAGATCCATTATTGAATATTTTAGTTGATAACTCTCTCTTATCCTTCAACCCCATTCTGCTAGAAGTACTACCGTATACTGTGGGCAATTGTTTTCTCCTTTTTTTCTTTTCTTTTTTTGCCTCGTTGTTACGTGGATATGTTACACGCCCACCCCCCTTTGGTTTTGGTTTATGTAACCATTACTATCTCAAATATATTGTAAACATTGATACTTACCTGTTATATGCAAAAATCCAATAAACATATTTAAAAAAAAAAAGACTGGGTTAAATTAGAACAGACAAACTCAATCATCCACACGCAATTCCTTCCTTGGGCATCACCAAAACATTACCCCAACAAAGTTAAAGAACACCCTCTGATCAGCGCCTCCTTAAAAATATTTCAGAAAATCGCTGAAAGGCTTCAACTCTCCTCAACACCTAGCCCTTTAACCTCTCTAGCAGGGAACCCAGATATCCCACTGGGAACAGATAACATCAACTTCCTTAAAGTTGGAGAAAAAAACACACCTTTTACTAGTGTATAACTGTTTAGACCAGTGGTTTTCAACTCCTGTCCTCAGAACCCACCAACAGGCCAGATTTTCAGTATTACCTTGGGGAGATGCAGACTAGAATACTACAATCACTGAGCAGCAAATGATATCACCTGTGATGTATTTCAGTTATCCTGCAAACCTGGCCTGTTAGTGGGTCCCGAGGACCGGAGTTGAAAACCACTGGTTTAGACAAAGGTTGCATATTGCCTTACAAACACCTCAAAAAAATCATTACCAATCAATCTTTAAACTTCTGGACTTATATCCAAATACATGATTTCATTCCAAACAACAAGTTAAAAGAATTAATGACAAGATCACTTACAAATCTTGAAAAAATCTGCTACGTTCGAAACTCACTCAAAGGAGCTACCTCACTAGCATACAAATGGCTTTCTCAGCCATGCTCTGAAACCACAGACAAATATAAAAGAACTTTACAAAGTGAAATGGGGGGCTCAATTATGGAGAACCACAATGCTGGTCCTCAAGACATGTCACAGGAAGCACCCTCATGGCTGACTGAGGATAAAATCAGGAATAGGCTTGAAAAACTGAACGCTAATAAGTCACCGGGCCCAGATGGCTTGCACCCAAGGGTCCTTAGGGAACTTAGCCAAGTTATTGCCAGACCTTTGTACCTAATCTTTAAGAGCAGTTTTCTGACTGGTATGATACCAGCTGATTGGAGGAAAGCCAATGTGATGACAATATGTAAAAAAGGACCAAGACATTTCCCCGGGAACTACAGACCAGTTAGCTTAACATCAATAATTTTCAAGCTCTTGGAGGGAATAATAAGGGATTTTATACAAGACTATTGTAATGAGGACGGTATCATTAGCAGTAATCAAAATGGTTTCATGAAAAATCGTTCTTGCCAAACCAATCTATTAACCTTCTATGAGGAGGTGAGCAGCCATCTAGATAAAGGAAGGCCTGTAGATGTGGTGTACCTGGATTTTGCAAAAGCATTTGATACAGTTCCCCATAAACGTTTACTGTACAAACTAAGGTCCATTAACATGGATCAAAGGGTGAATACATGGATTGAAAACTGGCTACAGGGGCGAGTCCAGAGGGTGGTGATAAATGGGGAATACTCAGAATGGTCTGGTGTAGAAAGTGGGGTTCCCCAGGGTTCTGTCCTGGGACCAATCCTATTCAATTTATTCATAAATGATTTGGAGAACGGGGTGACCAGCTCAATCTCAATATTTGCTGATGATACCAAGCTAAGCTTGAAAGAAGATCTGAATAAATTAAAGGGGTGGGCAGACAGGTGGCAGATGAGATTTAACGTAGAAAAATGTAAGATAATTTGGGTACCAAGAACATGAATGCAAACTACTCACTAGGGGGAGAGCCTCTGGGGGAATCTAGGATGGAAAAAGAACTAGGGGTCCAAGTAAAGAACAGGCTCAGCAGTGGCATGCAATGACAAGCTGCTGCAAGCAAAGCTAACAAAGTGTTGGCATGCATCAAGAAAGGTATTAACTTCAGGGATAAATCAATAATTCTCCCACTATACAAGTCCTTGGTGAGGCCGCACCTGGAGTATGCCATCCAATTCTGGGCACCAGTCCTCAGGAAGGATGTCCTGGTATTGGAAAGGGTTCAGAGAAGGGCAACAATGCTAATTAAGGGATTAGAGGACCTTGGGTATGAGGAAAGATTACAAGCACTGAACTTATTCTCTCTGGAGAAAAGACGCTTGAGAGGGGATATGGTTTCAATGTACAAATACTGTACTGGTGACCCCACTATAGGGACAAAACTATTCAGCGCAAGGGAAAACACGAAGACACGCGGCCATTCACTGAGAATGGAAGAAAGATGGTTTAACCTTAAGATGCGTAAAGGTTTCTTTACGGTAAGAGCAGTGAGTATGTGGAATTCTCTTACAAAAACAGTGGTTTCTGCTGGTAGTATAGATAATTTCAAAAAACTATTAGATGCACACCTAAGGGACCACAACATTGGGGGATATACAACGTAATACTGACATAAAAACACACACATAGGTTGGACCTGATGGACTTGTGTCTTTTTCCAACCTCACTGACTATGTAACTATAACTATGTAACTTGGGAAAAATATTTAAATATCAGGAGCACAATGGGAGAAGGCATGTACCTTTACCCATAAATGCTCTTTAAGCAACCGCATGCAAGAAACATCTTTCAAAATTTGCACCCAATGGTACATTACACCAGCGAAAATAAAGAGATGGTCACCAAAGGAATCAGACATGTGCTGGAGATGCCATAAAGAAGTGGGGTCCTTTATACATATTTGGTGGTCTTGTCATAAAATACAAATATTCTGGTCTGAAATTATGGATTGGATAAAACTTATCACAGAGACAAATATTACATTTGATGCAGCCTTTTGCCTCTTACATATCAATACTCTATCTTACAGGAAATACAAACAATCGTTGGCAAGACATATGCTAAACGCAGCAAAGATACTCATACCACTGGCGTGCAGATCAACTCAAACCCCGTCTGTAAAACATTGTATAATGAAAATGAACGAGATATATGAGATGGAAGAAACTCTTGCAGTCATAAAAGAAAACACAATCCAATTCCACAAGATGTGGAGACCTTGATTTCTGTTCAAACTATCTGAGAATTACACTAATCTGCTAAATTCAGGCTAATTCCCTACTGTCCCACCCTTTACCTGACCCACTTTACCAAATGATAAAAGAAAACTAACCATAACCACTGAGACACAATTCTGTTGACAGTGATATAAATGTCCATCTAAGTACGTACCCAAAATACTATTAAGAACCTAACCTTGACTCCAAGATTACATTCCATAACCTTTTCCCTTACTTATCTCAATAAAATGTATTCTATGTTCCAGATCACTTCAAGAAATGTGATTTTACACTATTCAAAATCATACACCACTCATGATTAGTAATAATTTCTACACAACTGAGACGATGCATGAGTGATTATATATATATTCAGTTATTTACTATTACATCTTTACACCATGTTCATAGTGTAAAATGTTAATGTGTATCAATCCTATATAAAGTCATGTCATTGTAAAACACGTGAAATTTTTCAATAAACCTATATTAGAAAAAGGATGTTTCAATAGAAAATAGTGTAAAGTGAGTATCAGCAAAGTGAACATCCATATAGCCACCCCATTGCAGCTTACCTTGAGTCAGGGAGATCAATTCAAAGAGCATCCACTCCAAATGTGTAAAAGTGGAGTGACCACCGTGATGGAACATGGGCTTTATATAGGTCAAAGGGGTGTGTTCGAGGGCCACCTCCACATGGGGTAGGGCCCCAATAGGATATCAGGGGGTGCCCCAAGTGCAGGAACCTCTCCCTCCCACTCACCGACCCACGTGTGGTCTTTAGCTATAGTGCCAGCCTGGGTTAGTAAAGCCCCTTGCATATCCCGGTCCACGGCAAAATGGTGGACAGAAGACATAATGTGCAGGAGCGGATGTGACGTGACTATGTTCACTCCAATACTGGATGGACCACATGAAAATGGTGGCAGAAGAACCGATCAGTGAGTGAGGGGGAGAGGCCCACCCGGCACGTGGGTCAGCCCCTGATATATTATTAGGGTGGCCCTCGGACACACCCCTTTGACCTTTATAAAGTCCATGTTCCATCATGGTGGTCACTCCACTTTTACATATTTGGAGCGGATGCACTTTGAATTAATCTCCCTGACTTGAAGTAAGCTGCTTTGGGATGGCTATATGAATGTTCACTGCTTTTCACTTTACACTATTTTCTATTGAAACTTCCTTCATTTTTGTTGACTCGAAAGGACACTTGATGGAAGATGGGGATTATTTAAATGCATCATTTAAATGTAGGATCTATTGGATTTAATCTCCCACGATTTTACCCATATATAACAACCATGGAGATGTAACATTTTATCCACCTCCATCATCAAACCCACTAACCTATTTAGAGGGGTAAAAGCTTAATTTATTCCATAGTATATGAATGTATAATGTTTAATCACATCTTTTTACTTAACTGCAACATGCCTATGGTTATAACTTTCTTTTGAGGTTAAAGTTCTCTTTTTGGCTTGTATAGACATTGAATGTGTCCCATGGGCCGGTAGGCACACTCTCACTTGGAGATTTTCCTTTTTTTCTTGATTTTACATCAGGCTTATATCATTCCTGATTTCTACTATTTACATTTACAGATATGATATATTTTTTTGTACATGGGCTGTTTCTGTGTGTCTGAGCCAACCATCCTCATAAGTAGAGTTGATCGAACCTCTTGAAGTTCGGGTTCTGCTGGTTCAGCCGAACTTCGGGACAAAGTCCGGGTTTGGGTCCGGACTGGACCCAAACATTGACACGGACCCTGAACCCCATTGAAATCAATGGGGACCCGAACTTTTAGGCACAACAATGTCTGTAACAAAGTCCTGGAAAGTCCCAGAGGTCTGCAAAAGGAAGGAAAATGGGGGTAGGGGTCGGAAAAGTGCCCTACAAAGAAATGGGGATAGGGAAATAACATAAAATAATTTTTAAGCTAAAATCACATAAAAAAATCAAAAATGGAGGTGGATGTGGAGTTGGAGGTTGAGGAGGCAGTGAAAGTGGCGGTGGAGGAGGAGGAGGTAGCCAACACTGTTTTTTTTATTTTTGGAATTTTTTATTTGTTTTTTAAACCAGCAATGTAGATGCACTTTTTAATTTTGTGCTAGAAACAATAATCTGTCCCTTTAAGCAACAGTAGGAACCTCTCCCTATAGAACTAGGAGATGATTTTAGATTCTAAAATCATCTCCAAGTTGTACAGGAAAAGCCTCCAGCTGTTGCTTTAAGGGAAAGATCAGTGTTCTAAAATCATCTTCAAATTGTGTGGGAAACCCCTATATCAGCCGCAGGGAGCCATATTAGTGTTTTAAAATCATCTTCAAATTGTGTGGAAAATCCTTATATCAGCCGCAGCGAAGCCATATTAGTGTTTCAAAATCATCATCAAATTGTGTGGAAAATCCTTATATCAGCCGCAGAGAAGCCATATTAGTGTTTTAAAATCATCATCAAATTGTGTGGCAAATCATTATATCAGCCGCAGAGAAGCCATATTAGTGTTTTAAAATCATCATCAAATTGTGTGGAAAATCATTATATCAGCCGCAGAGAAGCCATATTAGTGTTTTAAAATCATCATCAAATTGTATGGAAAAAGTCTATCTCACCCGGAGAGAAGCCATATTAGTGTTCTAAAACACACAATTTGAAGATGATTTTAAAACACTAATATGGCTTCTCTGCGGCTGATATAATGATTTTCCACACAATTTGATGATGATTTTAACCACCTCCCACCCAGCCACTGTACATATATACGGCCGGGTGGGAGCTTCCCCGTTCTGATAGGATGTGTATTTACGTCCTGCAGAACGGGAGCTCGCAGCGCGGCCACGCGCCACGCTGCTGCTGGATCCTGTGATAATTATGATTACAGGATCCAGCTGAGCATAGATCAGGATACGGGCGCAGTGACTGGCCCTCCTGATCATGTGATGGCTGTGTCCAATCACAGCCGTCACATTGTAAACAGAGACGAACGTCTCTGTGACAGTTCTCCCCCGCCGAGCTCAGTGAGAGCTCAGTGCGGGGGGGGTGAAGGGGGGGGAGCTGCAGCTCTGTGACAGCTTTCTGCATGATGATGATTTCATGCAGAAAGCTGTCACAGATTGCCCCCCACACAGTGCACCAAGCACACTGATACCCCTGTCCCCATACACATAAGTGTCCCCATAAAAGAGCCCCCAAAACATCTGTATGTCCCCCATCACATCTGTCACCATACACAACATCTGTCACAGTCCCCAAAACATCTGTATGTCCCCAAAACATCTGTCACAGTCCCCAAACATCTGTATGCCCCCGTCACACCTGTCACCATACACAAAACATCTGTATGTCACCGTCACATCTGTCACAGTCCCCGTCACATCTGTCTGTCCGCCAACACCAAATAAACTCTGATTTGGGTATTTTTACCAAAGAAATGTAGCAGTATCATTTTTGGTCAAAATTTATGAAGAGAAATTACTTATTTGCAAAATTTTATAACAAACGCAGAAAAATGCATTGTTTTTGAAAATGTTTAGTCTTTTTTTAATTTATAGCGCAAAAAATAAAAACCCAGGGGTGATTAAATACCACCAAAAGAAAGCTCTATTTGTGTGTAAAAAATGATAAAAATTTCATTTGGGTACAGTGTCGCATGACCGCGCAATTGTCATTCAAACTGCAACAGTGCTGAAAGCTGAAAATTGGTCCGGGAAGGAAGGGGGTTTAAGTGCCCTGTATTGAAGTGGTTAAAACACTAATATGGCTTCTCTGCGGCTGATATAATGATTTTCCACACAATTTGATGATGATTTTAAAACACTAATATGACTTCTCTGCAGCTGATATAAGGATTTTCCACACAATTTGATGATGATTTCAAAACACTAATATGGCTTTTCTGCGGCTGATATAATGGTTTTCCACACAATTTGATGATGATTTTAAAACACTAATATGACTTCTCTGCAGCTGATATAAGGATTTTCCACACAATTTGATGATGATTTTAAAACACTAATATGGCTTTTCTGCGGCTGACATAATGGTTTTCCACACAATTTGATGATGATTTTAAAACACTAATATGGCTTCTCTGCGGCTGATATAATGATTTTCCACACAATTTGATGATGATTTTAAAACACTAATATGGCTTCCCTGCGGCTGATATAGGGGTTTTCACACACACTTTGATGATGATTTTAGAACACTAATCTTTCCCTTAAAGCAACAGCTGGAACCTTTCCCTGTACAACTTGATGATGATTTTAGAACAGTAATCTTTCCCTTAAAGCAACAGCTGGAACCTTTCCCTGTACAACTTGATGATTTTAGAACACTAATCTTTCCCTTAAAGCAACAGCTGGAACCTTTCCCTGTACAACTAGATGATGATTTTAAAAGAATAATCTTTTCCTTAAAGCAACAGACTCTACCTAGTCCAGTCAGATCGTTCTGTGCAGCAGGATGAGGTGTGAAATCTGTCTCTCAAAGAAACAGTACTAGTATCTCTCCCTCCCTCAAAGCACCAGTACTAGTATCTCTCCCTAGTCCACAATCAGATCGTTCAGTAATGCAGGATGAGATGTTCTGCAATCTGTCCCTCACAGAGCCATCAGCATCCTCTCCCTAAACTATCCTGAGAGCATATGACATGCAGCCCCATATAGAGGCTGGGTCACATGGTGCACTGGCCAATCACAGCCATGGCAAAACCTGTGAAACACTTGTTGATTGGCTGCCCCTGGCAGCTTTTTAACACGTGTAGTAAAATACAAGAACCCTGAACCCAGACTTTTTTTGAAAAGTCCGGGTTCGGGTCCGGATCCGGATCCTGGACACCCAAAAGTTCGGTAAACTCTACTCGTAAGTTATTTATTTTTATTCAAATGTCATTTTGTATTTTGTATGAATACATATACTTTTTGTGATATTTTTCTTTTTGTAATAAATTTATAGTTAGAGCTACATACTGCATGTGGTTTCTGAGGTCCTGAAAAAGCGGGGGCTCCAATGAAATGCATAGACCAATACAACGGGAAATCATTGACTGATTTCTACTAAAGTTAAATATCAGCTCTACATCTATGCCTAATACTGTATGGTATATACACTGTGATGTTTATATGTATTTTTCTATATGTAATTTAATAAAGATTTTTGTATTTTTTTACACAAATTTGAAGTAGTCTAAGTTCTCAGAGGCATATTCAAAATCCATTTCTTGTGGTTTTATTAATTGCTGGTTTGGGTTATCGTTACAGAAAAATGTAGCAGAAGAAAGATTATTTATTGCATAAATGATAAAATGCCACCAAAAGAAAGCTCTATCTGTCTCAAAAAATAATAAAAATTACATTTGGGTACAGAGTTGCATGACTGAGTAATTGTCACTCAAAGTGGGACAGCACTGAAAGCTGAAAATTAGTCTGGCCTGAAATTGGGTGAAAGTGTCTGGACTGAAGTGATTAAATATATCAGCAATGTTTTCTTTTCTTGCTGTTGAGAGTGACTGAATCTAAGGTTTTCACTTTGTGCTTGCCAGGGGTGGACATACATTTTGTGTACACTTTGCAGCAGTACAAAGTTCCTTTGAAAGTTAGTGTGTTTACTAGAGTTGAGCGAATACCTGGATGTTCGGGTTCGGTGGGTTTGGCCAAACTTCGCGAAAAAGTTTGGGTTCGGTACCGAACTTGACCCGAACTTTACCCCGAACCCCATTGAAGTCAATGGGAACCCAAACTTTTCGGCACAAAAATGACTGTAAAAAAGTCCTGGAAAGTGCTAGAGGGCTGCAAAAAAAGTAAAATGATTTTAGAACAATACTCTGTCCCTTACAGCAACAGCAGGAACCTGACCCTATAGGAGCAGGCAATGATTTTAGAACAATAATCTGTCCTTTACAGCAACAGCAGGAACCTGACCCTATAGAACTAGAAGATGATTTTAGAACAATAATCTGTCCCTCTAAGTAGTATACTCTACCTAGTCCAGTCAGATCATTCTGTAATGCAGGGTCACATGATGCAATGGCTAATCACAGCCATGCCATTAGTAGGCATGGCTGTGATGGCTTCTAAGGGCAAACCAGTGAAATGCTTGTTGATTGGCTGCCCTGCAGTTATTCAATATGCATGATCAAATACCCAAACCCGAACTTTTTTCAAATGTCTGGGTCCGGGCCCGGGTCACGGACACCCCAAAGTTCGGTACAGACCAGAACTTTACAGTTCAGGTTCGCTCAACTCAAGTGTTTACCATCAGAGAGACATCACACACAGTTCATCCATGGTATTCCACACATTATCATGGTTCACATACTCTCTACACATGGGAAGTGTTTCATGCAGAACCGGCCTGCCTTTGGCCTACTTTCGATTGGGTTGGGGTACCCCACCTCAGCCCCGAGGTAGACTGACTGTCTGGGGCTCCCCATCCATTGATATCAGCTGGGCACTGTTCAGTTGACTTTTATACATTCACACCTAACTCCTGACGCATGGCAAAGAGCCATGAAACGTGTAGAGTTTTTTTAGGGTGCCCTGACAAGATCGGCTTATTATCTTTCAATTTTATTGGCCTGTGTATACAATTTTATGTATTCAAATTTTATCAAATCGAATGTTATGTATGTGTATGGTAAATGTGTATATCTGCATGGCAGCTTTTTTGCATATGATATATTACTAGCTAATAATGCACTATGTATCTTCAGACTATGAAATGTTCAAATGTACTTGTATTTGTTCAATAAAATATACATATATATATTTATATACCATGCAACATCTGTCTGCATTGACATCCTTAATTTAAAGTCCCACTTTCTCTTTTCTCCTTATTTTTACATGTATAATAGGGATGGAGGTTTGTCATTGCGGTGGTGGCTAGATCACATCCTCCTTTTTTGCCTATCTTTTTTTTTTTTTTTCTTTTGCCTAATTCTTGGGTGGAAGACACCCATTTCTTACAGTGCAGAAATGAGAAAAAACCCTCCAAAGAAAAAGATTTTAGGCATACACGGATTGGATACATACAGACACCATGGATAGTAAATTATTCTAATATTTATTGTTGTAAGCATGTGCAGGTAAAAACAGGCCTAGAGGCCAAAACAAAAGCACTGAAAAAAATCAAGGAACCACATAGACAAAACAAGACAAAAAACACTGAGCAAAGACATATGGTGATATAGGACCCCAGGAGTTGGAAAAGAACTGCAACATCTGACACATTTCAATATTGTTGATGGGCTCTTCTTCAGGGATGTTTGAAATGATACAGAAGGGGTTCATTTTCAGACAGGTGGACCAGACAAAACACCCTATGGCCCTCCCAAGATTGAAGGAGGGTAAATCTTCACATATAAAATCATAAGGTATAGAGTTCTAGCTGTATTTAAAGGATTTCCCCTGAAGCTGGCTCGGCCATATTGTGTCTGTAGAGGCTGGGCCAGGAACAAAGAATGAATGGCCAATATGCCACTTTGGGGTGTAGCCACAAAAGGTCAGACTCGACGAGGAGGGGAGAGACGCCCGACTGGATGTGTCCAAAGTATAGACAAAATCTATCAAGATGCAATTAGCTCAAGCCTAACAAGGGCAGGTGCCCACCATCCACATGGGTCAGAGTGGAAGGGGGAGAGAGATAGAGGAGACCCCAGAATGGGGCCAGGCTACAGGCCAGCTACAGGTGCTAGAACTGAGGCTGCAGCATGGTAGTTCCACAACGGTGCTTAGTCCTGGACAGAGGGACTGCCCACCAGCACTGGTGACGTAAATGGGTGACCCACCCCCTCTGACATCGCATGACATCAGAAGGGGGCGGACTCACCCGGTTACATCACTGGGTGGCCCCGCCCATTCTTTTAAAAGAACTGTTATCGTGAAGACCGCCCATTCTGGGAGACGCGCAGTGGCCGGACTGCAGCAGCGGGGAGAGCGGCGGTGGTGAAAGAAGAAGGAAGAAGATGAATATTGAAGATGAAGAGAGGAAGCAAGAAGACTAAAAGAAGAAGCAGAAGACCAGAAAAAAGACCGGGCCAGGAGAAGATGGAGGAAGAAAGAAGAAAAGAGCTATTTTACACAATAAAGGACTTGTCAAAAACTGCCTCTTGTTTTTTTAACACTACACTCCTTTTTTGGTGAATGGGTAGGAGTACAATGTACCCCATACCTATTCACATGGGGGATGTCGGGATCTGGGGGCTCCCTTATTAAAGGGGACTTCCATATGCTGATATTCCCCTGCCCGCAAACCCCCACAACCACCGGCCAGGGTTGTGGGAATGAGGCCCTTCTCCCCATCAACATGTGGACAAGGTGCTTTGGGGGCAACCTCAAAGCATCTTCCCCATGTTGAGGGCATGTGGCCTGGTATGGTTCGGAGGGGGGGGGCGCCCGCTCGTCCCCACCCCCTCCTGCCATGCCAGGGCTGCGTGCTCGGATTTTAGGTCTGGTTTGGATTTTGGGGGGATCCCACGCCATTTTTTTTTAAATTCGGTGAGGCGTTCCCCTTAAAATCCATACCAGACCTGAAGGGCGTGGTTTGGATTTTGTGGGGGAACCCCACATAATTTTTTTTTAATTTTGGCACGGGCCCTGCTGTTGTTAATTGGTTTAAAAATTGTGATAAAATCCCCCAGTCAAACAGGTGGTGATAAATTGGGCCTTGCGTGCTGGCGGTGCCAGAACACTGTAACCCCTTGCAGTTACTCTTGTTGGACGGAGGAACTGGGCTTGATATTGTAAATTAGTTTACAAATTGTGACGAAAGCCCCCAGTCAAACAGGTTGCAAAAAATTGGGCCTTGGGTGCTGGTGGTGCCAGAACACTGTAACCCCTTGCAGTTACTCTTGTTGGATGGAGGAACAGGGCCTGATGTTTTAAATTAGTTTAAAAATTGTTATGGCATGCCCCTGTAAAGCAGGTGCAGAAAAATTGGGCATTAGGTGTTGGTGGTGCCAGAACACTGGAACCCCTTGCAGTTACTCTTGTTGGACGGAGGAACTGGGCCTGATGTTGTAAATTAGTTAACAAATTGTGACGAAAGCCCCGAGTCAAACAGGTGCTGAAAAATTGGGACTTGGCTGCTGGCAGTGCCAGGACACTATAACCCCTTGCAGTTACTCTTGTTAGACGGAGGAACTGGGCCTGGTGTAAACTACTTTACAAATTGTGACGAAAGCCCACAGTCAAACAGGTGGCAAAAAATTGGGCCCTGGGTGTTGGCGGTGCCAGAACACTGTAACCCCTTGCAGTTACTCTCGTTGAATGGAAGAACAGGGCCTGGTGTTTTAAATTAGTTTAAAAATTGTTATGGCATGCCCCTGTAAACCAGATGCAGAAAAATTGGGCTTTGGGTGTTGCTGGTGCTCTAAATACAAAATATTGTTCTAGATTATGGACCGGAGGAATAGGAGCAGTGGCAGTCTTCAACGGATCCCAGATCCCTAGCAAATTGATGATCCAGGACTGATTCATTTTTATAAATGTGAGCCTATCAACTAAGTCTGTGGACAGGCACACTCTTTGATCTGTAACAAACCCTCCAGCAGCACTGAATGTCCATTCACAAAGCACGCTGGATGCAGGACAGGCCAGTAGCTCAATTGCATATTGAGCAAGTTCCGGCCAGTGGTCCATCCTCAAGACCAAGTAACTAAGTGGATGCTCAGTTGGAAAGGTCTCCAAGTCTGCTCTTGCCCCTATATATTCCTGCACCATATAATGCAGACGCTGATGAAGGTTGCTTGAACCTATCAGGCCTGGGTGCTGAGGACTGAAATTTTTTTTAAAGGCATCACTCAGCCAGCCACCTTCTCCACTGCTCTGCCTCTGAATGACCGAAACTTCAGAAACACGTTGTCCAGGGCCAGCACCAGGACATGGCAACCTACCAGGGTCTGGAAAGGCATTGCACGAACTCTTCTTTAAGGTATCCTGAAGAGGTTTCATCCTCTGCACCCTCTGCACAAGCAGGATGAGTTCTGCAACTTTAACCTTGTAATGTGGATCAAGAAGGGTTGCCAGCCAGTAATGATCCCTCTCCTTGATACCACGAATCCTAGGGTCTTTTTGCAGGCTTTTCAGAGAGCCCATACAGCGTAAGTTTGAGGAGGCATGAGTGTCCTCTGGGTCACTGAGGATGACATTATCAGGAACTACCTCCTCCCAGCCACGTACAACTCCTTGGGTTTCTGGGGCCTGAATACCATGATCCCATGAAAACTGCTGGGTATTATACTCCACGTCCATGCTGACACAATCCTCCTCCTCCTCCCATGTGTTTGGTGACTCTGCGGGAATGTTTCTGCATAAAGGGGGCTTTGAGAGGAAAGGAAGTCCTCCTCTTCCTCCGTCTGTTCTGCCTCAAGTGCCCTGTCCATGATTCCACGAAGCGTGTGCTCCAGAAGGAATATTAATTGGACAGTGTCACTGATGCATGCATTGTCGCTGCTCACCATCCTTGTGGCCTCCTCAAATGCATGCATCCTTGATCATTAGCCACTGGCATGGTGAAAAAAAGCCAAGCTCCCCTGAGCCTGTCTTGGTGCCATGCTCACAGAGGTACTCATTGATGGCCCTTTGCTGTGCGTGCAGCTGCTACAGCATTGCCAGTGTTGAGTTCAACCTGGTGGGCATGTCACAAATGAGGTGGTTGTTGGGCAGGTTGAATTCCCGCTGGATGTCAACCAGCCAGGCACTGGCATTGTATGAGCACCAGAAATTACCACAGACTTTTCTGGCCTTCCTCAGGATATCTGGTAAGCCTGGGTACCTGCACCACCAAATTCAAGATGTGTGCCAAGCATGGAACATGTGTCAATTGTCCCAGTCGGAGGGCAGAGAGAAAGTTGGTGCCATTCCTGGCTCAAGCTGCCGTGGAGTCAACCACCTTTGAGCCTGCCCCAGAGCAGAAAGAATCTCTTCCCCAGTGTGGCTCCTGTCCCCAAGACAGACTAACTCAAGCACCGCATGGCATCTTTTAGCCTGACTGCTTGCATAGCCCTTTGAACGCTTAGGGAGCACTGCAGGTTCAGAGGAAAATTATGCAGAAGAGTCCACAGAGGTAGAAAAAGAGGAGGGGGTGGAGGAGGCAGATGTGGCAATATCACCACAAGGATTTTGGAGGCGTGGTGGTGGAACTATTTCCAAAACTGAACCCTGTCCTTACCAGCTGCCAGTAGAGTTACCCAGTGCACCACGAAGGAAAGGTAAGGTCCCTGACCATGCCTGCTGGACCATGAGACAGCGGTAATATGAACCCTGCTGAAAGCACTGTTCAACGAGGCCAAAACATTGCCTTTCACATGACAGTAGAGAGCTGGAATGGCTTTACGTAAAAAAAAAATGTCTTTTGGGAACCTGCCACTTTGGGACAGCACATTCCACAAATTCACGAAAGGGGGCAGAGTCTACCAGCTGAAAAGGCAGCAGTTGGAGTGCTAACAATTTGGCCAAGATAGCATTAAGACAATGAGCATGTGGATGGCTGGGACAGTATTTCTTTTTACCGTTCAGCAACGGGGTTAGGGATATTTGCCTGCTGAATTCACCTGGTGGTGTACTGCTAGCAGATTGGCTGCAAGAAGAGGTGAGCGAACCCGAACTGTAAAGTTCGGGTCCGTACCGAACTTTGGGGTGTCCGTGACCCAGACCCGAACCCGGACATTTGAAAAAAGTTTGGGTTCGGGTATTTGATCACGCTTGTTGAATAGCTGCAGGGCAGCCAAGCAACAAGCATTTAACTGGTTTGCCCTTAGAAGCCATCACAGCCATGCCTACTAATGGCATGGCTGTGATTGGCCAGTGCATCATGTGACCCAGCCTCTGTATAAGCTGGAGTCATGTAGTGCTGCATGTCACATGCTCTCAGGCTAGTCTAGGGAAAGGATGCTGCCGGCGCTGTGAGGGACAGATTGCAGATATTAATAACATCTCATCCTGCATTACAGAACGATCTGATTCTGGACTAGGTAGAGATTACTACTACTGCTTTGAGGGACAGATTGCAGATCTCCTCCTGCATTACAGAACGATCTGATTCTGGACTAGGTAGAGTCTACTGCTTTGAGGGACAGATTGCAGATCTCATCCTGCATTACAGAACGATCTGATTCTGGACTAGGTAGAGTCTACTGCTTTGAGGGCCAGATTATTGTTCTAAAATCATTGCCTACTCCTATAGGGTCAGGTTGTGATCGGACTCTCGTACACTGT
>BLSH010450357.1:8205-43951 GCA_018402905.1 Glandirana rugosa | reverse complement strand
GGATATCCTCATCCGCTACTAAAATCTTGTTATTAGACAGGGAATGTCGTTGTCGTCCTTGGATTGGGATAACCTCATACGTTACTAAAATCTTGCTATTAGACAGTGAATGTCGTTGTCGTCCTTGGATTGGGATATCCTCATCCGCTATTAAAATCTTGTTATTAGACAGGGAACGTCGTTGTCGTCCTTGGACTGGGATATCTTCATCCGCTACTAAAATCTTGTTATTAGACAGTGAATGTGTTCCTGCTGTTGCTGTAAGGGACAGATTATTGTTCTAAAATCATCGCCTACTCCTATAGGGTCAGGTTCCTGCTGTTGCTGTAAGTGACAGATTATTGTTCTAAAATAATCGCCTACTCCTATAGGGTCAGGTTCCTGCTGTTGCTGCAAGGGACAGATTATTGTTCTAAAATTATCGCCTACTCCTATAGGGTTAGGTTCCTGCTGTTGCTGTAAGTGACAGATTATCGTTCTAAAATCATTGCATACTCCAATAGGGTTAGGTTCCTGCTGTTGCTGTAAGGGACAGATTATTGTTCTAAAATCATCGCCTACTCCTATAGGGTCAGGTTCCTGCTGTTGCTGTAAGTGACAGATTATTGTTCTAAAATAATCGCCTACTCCTATAGGGTCAGGTTCCTGCTGTTGCTGCAAGGGACAGATTATTGTTCTAAAATTATCGCCTACTCCTATAGGGTTAGGTTCCTGCTGTTGCTGTAAGCGACAGATTATCGTTCTAAAATCATTGCATACTCCAATAGGGTTAGGTTCCTGCTGTTGCTGTAAGGGACAGATTATTGTTCTAAAATCATCGCCTACTCCTATAGGGTCAGGTTCCTGCTGTTGCTGTAAGGGACAGATTATTGTTCTAAAATCATCCCCTACTCCTATAGGGTCAGGTTCCTGCTGGTGCTGTAAGGGACAGATTATTGTTCTATAATCATCTCCTAGTTCTAAAGGGAGAGGTTCCTGCTGGTGCTGTAAGGGACAGATTATTGTTTAAAAATCATCTCCTAGTTCTAAAGGGAGAGGTTTCTGCTGTTGCTGTAAGTGACAGATTATTGTTCAAAAATCATTGCCTACTCCTATAGGCCCAGGTTCCAGCTGTTGCTGTAAGGGACAGATTATTGTTCAAAAATCATCTCCTAGTTCTAAAGGGAGAGGTTCCAGCTGTTGCTGTAAGTGACAGATTATTGTTCGAAAATCATTGCCTACTCCTATAGGGTCAGGTTCCTGCTGTTGCTGCAAGGGACAGATTATTGTTCTAAAATCATTGCCTACTCCTATAGGGTTAGGTTCCTGCTGTTGCTGTAAGCGACAGATTATTGTTCTAAAATCATCCCACCCTCCTATAGGGTCAGGTTCCTGCTGTTGCTGTAAGGGACAGATTATTGTTCTAAAATCATTGCCTACTCCTATAGGGTCAGGTTCCTGCTGTTGCTGTAAGGGACAGATTATTGTTCTAAAATCATCCCCTACTCCTATAGGGCCAGGTTCCAGCTGTTGCTGTAAGGGACAGATTATTGTTCAAAAATCATCTCCTAGTTCTAAAGGGAGAGGTTCCAGCTGTTGCTGTAAGTGACAGATTATTGTTCAAAAATCATTGCCTACTCCTATAAGGCCAGGTTCCAGCTGTTGCTGTAAGTGGCAGATTATTGCTCAAAAATCATTGCCTACTCCTATAGGGCCAGGTTCCAGCTGTTGCTGTAAGGGAAAGATTATTGTTCAAAAATGATCTCCTAGTTCTAAAGGGAGAGGTTCCTGCTGTTGGTGTGAGCTTTGCATTTCTTGCACCAAAATAAAAAGTGCGTCTACGTTGGTGTTTTCCAAAAAAAAAGAGGGTACTAATTGGTATTAATAAATACTTAAATAGGGCTACATAGTACATTTGCGGGCACAATGAGGAGAGCATCAAATAAGGGACTTGGTCATGGTGCTGCTTGTGATGCTGGTGCTGCTGGTGTTGGTCATGTTGGTGAAGCTCCTGTTGGAAGGAGAGGATGTGGTCGATGTGTGCCAGATACATGCACAAGTGAAACACCTTCCTCATGTAGCCAACAGAACCTTCACCGGTATATGGTAGGCCCAAATGCTGCTCAACGATTAGTGAGGCCAGAACAAGTACAGGCGATAGTAGATTGGGTGGCTGACAATGCCTCCAGTTCCTTCACATTGTCTCCCTCCCGGTCCCTTGATGAAAGCTCAGAGTTGGCACCTGAACCCTATGGCCATCTGTCTTTCACCTCAGCCCCTTGTAAATTAGCCAAGCAGTCTGAGCCCCAAGTCATGCAAGAGACTCTTATGCTTTTTGATGACTCTCTTGGTGTGCTTTCCGTGGGCCATCCACATAGCGCTGCCCCAGTAGTGGAAGACATTGAGTGCACTGATGCCCAACCACTTCTGTTGCAGAATGAGGACATGGAAACACCGGTGCAGCATGTCTTAGATGATGACGAAACACAGGTGCCAACTGCTGCAGCTTTCCTCAGTGTGCAGACTGACAAGGAGGGCAGTGGTGAAGGGTGGATGGAAGATGATGGGGAGGAGGATGATGAGGTCCTAGACCCCACATGGACTGATGGTCATGCGAGTGACGTGTGCAGTTTGGAGGAAGAGGTGGTGGTCGCACAGAGGCACCAGCACAGCAAAAGAGGAAGCAGGTTGCAAAAGCGGAGCGAGCACCCCCTAGACAGTATGCCTGCTACTACCCACCGCACCCAGGGACCTAGCACACCAAAGGCAGCTCAAAGGCATTCCCCCGCGTGGCAGTTCTTCAGACAATGTGCTGATGACAAGACACAAGTGGTTTGCAAGCTGTGCAATGATAGCCTGAGCCTGGGCATAAATGTTCTAAACCTGACCACAACATGCATGATCAGGCATCTAAATTCAAGGCACAAGCTGCATTGGAATAATTACCTCAAAATCCAAGAAAGGTCTCGGCCTCCTCCTGCTTCCTCTTCTGCTGCTGCCTCTGCCTCTTCCTCCACCTCTACCGTGACAGTGTCACCTGCCACCCAGCAAACAGACAATATGACAGCAACGCCACCATGTCCGCCTCCGTCCCCAAGCATTTCCACACCATGGTCCCATGGAAGCTCACAGCTCTCCATCTCCCAAACACTGGAGAGAAAGAGGAAATACCCCCCTACCCACCAGCAATCCCTGGCCCTGAATGCCAGCATTTCAAAATTCCTGGCCTTTGAAATGCTGTCATTCCGTTTGGTGGACACGAACAGTTTCAAAAACCTGATGGCGGTGGCTGTCCCACAGTACGTGGTACCCAGCCGCCACTACTTTTCCAGACGAGCCACCCCTTCCCTGCACAAACAAGTCCGGGACAAGATCAAGTGTGCACGCCATCTGTGGCAAGGTCCACTTAACCACTGATACCTGGACCAGTAAGCACGGGCAGGGACGCTATATCTCGCTAACTGCACACTGGGCAAATGCAGTGGCGGGTGGGCCTGAGCCGGCTAGCCATTTGGCGCATGTCCTTCCACCACCGAGAAATGCAGGGCATTTCTCTTTGCCTCCTGTTGCCTCCTCCTCCTATTGCGCTTCCTCCTCCTTGACCACCTCCTCATCCACTCAGTGTAACACCTTCACCACCAACATCAGCATATCCAGGGGGAAACAACAGCAGGCTGTTTTAAAACTGATATGTTTGGGGGATAAACCCCACACTGCGCAGGAGCTGTGGACGTGCATTGAACAACAGACCAATGAGTGGTTGTTGCCACTGAGCCTCAAGACCGGCCTGGTGGTGTGCGACAATGGGCGAAATCTCGTAGCGGCTCTGTGCCTAGCCCGTTTGACGCACATCCCTTGCCTGGCACATGTGCTGAATTTGGTGGTACAGAATATTCTAAAAAACTACCCGGATATGTCAGAGCTGCTGCAGAAAGTGCAGGCCGTCTGTGCGCACTTTCAGCGTTCTCACCCTGCTGCTGCTCGCCTGTCTGCGCTGCAGTGGAACTTCGGCCTTCCCGCCTCATATGTGACGTGCTCACAAGGTGGAACTCCACCTTGCACATGCTGGAGAGATTGTGCAAGCAGCAGCAGGCAATAGTGGAGTTTCAGCTACAGCACGCACGGGTCAGCCGCTCTGCGGAACAGCACCACTTCACCACAAACGAGTGGGCCTCCATGCGAGACCTGTGTAGCGTATTCCAGTGTTTTGAGTACTCCACCAACATGGCTAGTGCCGATGATGCTGTTCTCAGCATTACAATCCCACTTCTATGTCTCCTTGAAAAAACACTTTGGGCGATGATGGAAGAGGATGTGGCACAGGAGGAGGAGGAAGAGGGGTCATTTCCACGGTTATCAGGCCAGTCATTTGCAAGTAGCTCGGAGGGTGGGTTCCTGCACCAGCATAGGCCAGGTCAAAAATATTCAAGCCAGGGCACAATTCTGGAGGAGGAGGACGAGGAAGATCAAGAGGAGGAGGAGGAGGAAATGCAGCAGGGTGGCACCCAATGCAGCTCGTGGGCATCACTGGAGCGTGGCTGTGGGGATACGGAGGACACAGATGATATATCACCCACAGAGTACAGCTTGTCTTTGCCTCTGGGCAGCCTGGCACACATGGCCGACTACATGCTGCAGTGCCTGCGCAACGACAGTCAAGTTTCCCACATTGTAACGTGTGCCGATTACTGGGTGGCCACCCTGTTTGACCCCGTTACAAGGACAACGTGCCATCCTTAATTCCCTCACTGGAACGTGATCGGAAGATGCGCGACTACCAGCGCACGCTGGTAGACGCGCTGCTGAGGGCATTCCCAAATAACACCGGGGGCTCAGTGGAAGCACAAGGCGAATGCAGAGGAGGAGGAGGTAGAGGCCACCAATGCAGCTGTGGCACCACCAGCACCTCAGAAGGCAGGGTTAGCATGGCCGAAATGTGGCAAAGCTTTGTCAGCAGCCCGCCACAACAAACAGCACCACCAGCCGATAGACAACATCTTAGCAGGAGGCAGCATTTCAGCAACATGGTGGAAGAGTATGTGTGCACACGCCTACACATACTGACTGATGGGTCTGCCCCATTTAACTTCTGGGTCTCCAAATTGGCCACAGGGCCTGAGCTTGCCGTTTATGCCTCGGAGGTGCTGGCTTGCCCTGCAGCCAGTGTATTGTCTGAACGTGTGTTTAGCACGGCAGAGGGTGTTATCACAGACAAGCGCAGCCACCTGTCCACAGCCAACGTGGACAAGCTAATGTTTATTAAAATGAACCAGGAATGGAACCCACAAGACTTGTCTGTACCTTGTGCAGAATAGACATTTAGACCGGACTCCCACAGCCATTCATATACTTGTTTTGTTGAATATGCCTCAATATTTTGGAGGCTACCCCAATTATAAACAAAAAAAAACAGTGTTGGCTACCTCTTCCCACTCCTCCACCACCGCTACTTCCACCTACACTGCCACGGTCACGGCCTAGTCAACCTCTAGGCTCCTACTCCACATCCACCCCCCGTCCCATTTTTTTTATTTGATTTTAATTTATTCTCTCTATCCCCATTTTTTTGTAGGGCACTTGTCCTACTCTTACCCCCATTTTACTTCCTTTTGCAGCCCTCTAGCACTTGCCAGGACTTTGTTACAGCCATTTTTGTGCCGAAAAGTTTGGTTCCCCCTGACTTCAATGGGGTTCGGGGTTCGGGATAGAGTTCGGGTCGAGTTCGGTACCGAACCCGGAATTTTTCCCAAAGTTCGGCCGAACCCACTTAACATTCAGGGGTTCGATCAACTCTACTTACAATATATATCAGGACGTATATATTTTAATACACCACGTCAAGTGTACTATATACCGTATGTACAGATATATAGTGCACACTCAATAGGCTGTGTGTATATATTTATATATATATATATATATATATATATATATATATATATATATATATATATATAAAGAAAATCCAGAGAGAGATCGTTGCACTTCAATATTTATTTAGAAGTCCATCAGGGCTATTTAGAAATACATTTACAAGTCATACTTGCATAAAATCATACTTGCATAACAGAAGTCATCATTTAGATAGCAAGCTTTCGGGCAAAGTCCTGAATGCCCTTCCTCAGGCTAGGATGTCATCTAAATAATAGACATCATACAGAGTATATATACACACATATGTAGCCAATTAACACAACAGGTAACAATTTAATTACAACAATTCAAAACCGCTGACGATCTCCTGCTTCACTGTGTTTAAATTGTATCTTCTTTTGTTATATCACGGAGATCAAAGGAAGGAAGGCATACAAGATTAAAACAATCTCCACTCTAAAGGAAACATTTCTACCTCTTTATAAAATCCTGTTGAAGAGATGCAAAGATCACCAATCAAAAAGAAAAAAGAAAAAAAGAAAAAAAAATAACAATATAGAAAATTAAAAAAAAAATGTTATATATATATATATATATATATATACACGTATGTATACATATCTTTCCACTCTTATCTCAAATGTCATAAGGAAAACTTTAATAATATGTTAATATCCATAAAATATCTGTCAGTATATCCGCGTTCCATATATCTATACCAATACACAACCCAATGCAAAAGATCTCATGGGAATCGATATCGATCAGACTTAAATATGGATCAGAAATAAAACTCTGACCTCCAAATTCAGTCCTATCTAAACAGAGGCGTTGAGCTCATAAAAAAAATGCAGATCAAAATCTGAGTTTAAACCTTTAGGTGCAATCACATCTAAACGGTCTATCCATTCAACCTCTAATCTTCTTAGAAAAAGCTCATGGTCCCCCCCTCTCCTGTTTTTTTTTTAGCTTCATCTATAACCATAAATCCGAGCTGAGACACTGCATGGCCTTTCTCTACAAAATGCCTTGCTAGAGGTAATTGGGTCAATTTGTCACGAATGGAATATTTATGTCAGGCGATACGATCCTTCACTTTCTGGGTTGTCTCACCCACATAAAGCAGACTGCAGGGACATTTAATGATGTACACCACATATGAAGATTGGCAGGTGTAATAGCCTTGAATTTTAATATTGGTCTCTCTATGTGGGTGAGAGAACCCAGCACCTTTGATCATATTACTACATTGAATACAATTCAAACAGGGGTATGACCCTGTTTTGGGGCACCAAGAAACGTCAGTTGGGGTTGAGGTGATACGAATGCATCAGCCCTTACCAAGCGATCTCATATCATTCTCCCTCTCCGATAGGACTGCAGTGGAGGAGTTTGAAATTCAGGAACAGTAGGGAAATTTTCCTTCAGGGTAAACCAATGCCTTTTTAAAACAATGTACACCCTGAAGGAATAGGGATGATACTTTGAGACAAACGGGATCCTGGCGATTAAATTCATATTCCTGGATGCATCTTATTTCAAATTCGTCCTAGCTTTTTGAACGAGGGAAAAAGGATACCCTCGTTGGAATAACTTTTGTTCTATCTCCTTTGATCTATCATCCCTTGTGGCTGAATCCCTAAGAATCCTATCGACCCTGGAGAATTGACTCTTAGGGATTGATTTGAAAACATTTGGTGGGTGGAAACTCTTAAAATGTAGCAGTTGATTACGATCAGTTGGTTTAGTGTATAAATCACCAATGATTTCATCATATTGTAGTTCAAGACTAGTGTCAAGGAAATACCAGGATATACCAGGACATATATATTTTAATACACCATGTCAAGTTTACTGTATACCGTATGTACAGATATATAGTGCACACTCAATACGCTATGTGTGTATTTATATATATACCAGGCTGTATATATTTTAATATACCACATCAAGTGTACTATATACCCTATGTACAGATATATAGTGCACACTCAATATGCTGTGTGTGTGTATATATATATATATATATATATACCAGGCTGTATATATTTTAATACACCACGTCAAGTGTACTATATACCCTATGTACAGATATATAGTGCACACTCAATACGCTGTGTGTGTGTATATAACAAGCTGTATATATTTTAATACAACGAAATGCTGAGAGGGACCCCCTTGCGGCTAAACACAGTACACCTCTGAAGTTGGAACAGGAGGTACGGTGCATAGAGAAGCACGGGTTGCCAACTGCAGGCGTAGACTTGACCCGGAGTGCAGGAACAGCAGAGAGTGCCGGGGCATGCATCTGTGCTGCAGGTAGATCTGGTAACAGGAACGAAGTAATCAGGACAGCAAGCTGGGTCATACACAGGAGAGGAGATCAATAGCAAAGTCCGTTAGGCAAGCCGGGGGTCAAACACAGGAGAATGGTAGCAAAGTCCATTAGGCAAGCTGGGGGTCAAACACAGGCGATCCAAGAGAGGCAAAGTCCATGGGCAGACCGAGGTTCAAACGCTGGAGAAGGCAAGCTGAAGCCAGGAACAGAGTCGGGATCAAAGACAAGGGAGCAGAGCAGAAACAGGTCCAAGGGCTGGGCTGGGTCACAACAGGAATCACAGGAACAGAATTCTGGTGCAGATGCAAGAGAGACTGAAGACGATCCAGCAATTTGATGTAGTCAGGGGTTGCCTTAAATAGGGTGCCCTTAGCGCTCATTGAACGCGCCGAACGCCCCGATTGCGCCTGCATGTGCGTCCTCCCACAGTGCCATGCATACGCACCTGCGTGCGAACGTTCTATTTGGAACGATCGCTCCGATTGCAACGAAGGTTACGATTTCCATTGGAATGATCATTCAGACCCTTATTGCCACTTCTCTGACAACTATATACCCTATGTACAGATATATAGTGCACATCCAATATGCTGTGTTTGTGTATATATATACACCAGGCTGTATATAGTTTAATACACCACGCCAAGTGTACTATATACCGTATGTATTGATATATAGTGAACACTCAATACGCTGTGTGTATATATATATACCAGGCTTTATATATATATATTTTTTTTTCGATTTCAAAAGCTTTATTGAGTATTACGTTCAATACAATCAATTTAGGCAAATGCAGAAAAGATACATAACCATGTTAAGCCGAGCACGAAACGGATTAAACTCATTAAACAGGTGTAGTCACTTAGGTATACCAAAGGATGTATTTGTGTTCTCATACAGAGAGGGCCCAGAGCCTTACCATCCGCATGAACTAAGCTTGGTGTAGGACCTCAGTGGAGGAAAACCCCATAAAGAGCAACCATACATTCTTCTAAGAACATAAGAATTAACCTTGCAATCAGTAGCTCTCCCCCATATCCCCTGCCTCAGGGAACACATGGGGGGGGTCGGAAGAAGAGGGAAAAAAAAGGAAAGAAAGGAAGTGCAAGAAGGAGAGGATTAGTAAGAGGTTGAGAAGATAGCAGAAAAAGAGTACGTTCCTCAGTCATCCGAGTGTATTCCGTTGGGGATCACTAACTTCCATACCCGAGGTGAGGTGGGAGAATGTCATCCAAGGTTCCCAGGTCCGTTCAAAGGCTGGGGTTTTATCCAAAAGGATACTCACTGCCTTTTCTTGCATTAGGATCCATGAGATCTTGCGTCTGACTGCGGCCAGAGGCACATTGGGCTTCTTCCAATACTTAGCTATGGTAATCTTAGTGGCAGTCAGAATGAAGAAGACTAATCTGTGATGGTATTTATTAAGATGATCAATTTTTTGATTGAAAAGTGCTATCCCTGGAGATTGGGGAACTGCCTCCCCCGTGATTTTGCGGATGATTGTAAAGATCCTATTCCAAAGACCCCTAATTCGTGGGCATGACCACCAAACATGTAACATAGTGCCCGTATGGGTACAGTTTCTGAAGCATAAGGGTGAGGCACCGGGAAAAATTCTTGCTAAAGAGTAAGGGACTCTATACCATCGAGTGATCACTTTGATATTTGCCTCGATCAGAGAGATGTTTACTATACCCTTGAATGATGACTGTATCCCCCCATTCCAGACCTCTAAGGCCATGAATCATCTAATTCCTTCTCCCATATTACAGCATAGGATGGTTTAGTTTGGTTATCAGCAAGTGCGGCGTAAATAAGCGAGATTCCTCCCTTCTGATCCCTGATGTCAGAGCACCAGTTTTCGTAGGGCGTGATATTTGGAGGTTCAGGTTTGTTAGGCCAAATGGAGTGCAGGTAATGGGATATTTGTATATGACGAAATTTCTCCGCGGTGGGCATTTCTAATTTGCTGCAGCAAAATCCCGCTGTCAGAGGACCCACTGGGGAGAAAAAATGTCCAATCCGAAAAAGACCCTTATTAAGCCACCACCTAAAAGCATAAATATTGAGACCCGGGGCGAAGCTCGGATTGTTGAACAGATGGGCCAGAGGGCGTAAGGGCGAGGCTAGACTGGGGACTTTGAGCAGGCGGTCACAGAGGGCTATTGATTGCAAAAGCGTAGGTGAAAGAATTGGAGGTCTAAGATTCCGGGGCGACCAGATTAGATAGTCTATCGTATGGTGTGGGGTTGCTTCCCTCTCCATAAGAAGCCAGTCAGGTTTACCGCTACTGACATATGCCATAGAGATTTGGGTCAGCTGGGCTGCCTGAAAATACCACCATAAATTTGGGACTCCTAACCCACCCTGAGATTTCAAGCGGAACATGATGTGCCGTGAACATCTGCTGCCTTTTGAGCCCCAGATAAATTTTAAAACTTTAGATTGAAATTGAGTTAATTGGGTTTTCAGGATAGGGATGGGCAAGGCTCTAAAGAAATATAACAGACGCGGTAGCAGTGTCATTTTGATAGCATGGATGCGACCTAGCCAAGAAAGCTCCAATTTGCACCAAGTAGCCATGTCTGTCGTCAGTTTATGAAACATTGGGGGGTAGTTTGCTTTGTATAGGGAGTCATACCTAGGAGTCAGACTCACACCCAAATAGGGGATGGAAGCCTGACCCCATTCAAAGTTAAAATGAGACTTAAGTGAGCCGAGGAGGGCTGGTGGGACCGAAATATTTAATGCCTGTGATTTGTTTATGTTGACTTTAAGCCCAGAGACCTCTCCAAATTGATCCAACGTGGCAAAAATATTGGGAGTCGAGATCAATGGAGATGTGACAAATAATAACAGATCATCCGCAAACAATGCGCATTTATGCTCTCTGGGCCCGCATTGAACCCCTTTGATGTTAACATTCTGTCTAATTGCAATGGCTAGTGACTCGATAGCTATCGCAAAAATTAAAGGGGAAAGCGGACACCCCTGTCTCGTGCCCCTCTCAATTCTGAAAGTCTCCTAAAAATAGCCTTGCAGCTTGACCTGTGCTGAGGGTGTGGAATACAGCGACTGTAATATGCCTAGGAAACTAGGACCGAATCCCCATCTAGTCAGAGTTTTAAAAATATAAGGCCACAAGACCGTGTCAAATGCCTTTTGGATATCAATGGATAGGATGTAACCTTCTTGAGGGCGACCCCCATACCACCTATAATTGAGAAGAGAGATAACGTCAATGGCTCTCCTTATTTGATCGGTGCCTTGTCTCCCTGGGATAAAGCCCGCCTGATCCTGGCATACATATTGAGCAATGAATGAAGATAATCTGTTGGCAAGTATTTTGGTTAAGAGCTTGAGATCATTATTGATCAGGGAAATTGGTCTATAGTTGTTGACTGTACTGGTGTCTTTGCCTGGTTTAGGTAAAACTGAGATGTATGCAGAATTCAGGGCTTTATCCAGTGGAGAACCGCCCCTCAGAAAATTAAAAAACTTCACCATATGTGGAGCGAGAGTAGAGGAAAATTTCTTATAATAGCCGGCCGATAAGCCGTCAGGCCCTGGAGCAGAGTTCTGCTTGGCTCTCTTAATTGCATCTAAAACCTCAGCCTCCGATATTGGTTCCTCCAATTCTGCAACATGGGCATCCGTCAACTTAGGAATAGGGATACTATTAAGAAAATCTTCTAGCTTCACGTTCTGTCCTGAGTCCTTATCCTCCTCCCCCTTATAAAGCTCCGTATAAAAACTCTGGAAAAGTTCCATGATCCGCTTAGGATTCTGAGTGAATGAACCCTCCGTGTCCCTAATCTTGGGTACAGTCGTGCATTGTATCCTAGGTGAAATCTTGCCTGCTAATTTAGAGCCCATCCTATCCTTATGTAAATAGAAGCGAGCCCCCGTCCACCTAAGTTGTTTTTCAGCCTGAGTCGTCAAGGCTAAATTCAATGCCAGCCTCGTTGACTCTCTGTTTGCCAATGATTCAGTAGTCGGGTGTTGTTTGTGAGCTTTGCTCTGTGCTAAAAAATCAGCTGTCAGTTTGGCTATGATTGCTTTATGCTCCCTATTTAGTTTAGAAGAGATTTGGACCAATGTCCCTCGAATGACCGATTTGTGGGCAGCCCACAATGTTTCGAGCGTAATGGAGGGGTCTACATTTAGGAGGAAGTAGTCCTTAAGGGCCTTGTCTATTACCGAGCATTGTACCTGGTCGCTAAGGATAGCCTCATTAAGGCGCCAGGTTTTCCGCATACGAGAAGCCGCAGATCTCTGAAGGTATAGAATAACCATTGAGTGGTCGGAAATAGCGCTATCGTTGATGAGAGCCTTAGAAGCCAAAGGGGTATGGAAAGCCTGTATGAAAATGTGATCTAGCCTTGCGTAAATTTGGTGTGGAGCCGAGAAATGGGTGTAATCTCTAACTCGTGGGTTTAACTCCCTCCAAACATCCACCAGTCCCACGTTATGAAGAAAGGAGGCTAAAACTGTGCTCTGCTTACTGGGCCTTCTCGATCGAGGTATGCCTCTATCAGATTTGTCCAACAAATTGTCAAACGTCAAGTTAGTGTCCCCTCCCAAAATTAAAGTTCCCTGGAAGAGTGGTTGGAGCTTGGCTAACATAGAAGAGAAAAACGCTGCTTGCCCAGTATTAGGGGTATAGTATGATACCAGTGTGTATACTGCCCCGTCTATAGAGCCCTTGACCAAGAGATATCGCCCTGCCCCATCCCTTTTGACTTCCATTAGGGAGAACTTGACGTGCTTTGAGAAACAAATGGCTACCCCCTTCGTTTTGTTAGGTGCATTTGAGATGTAAAATTGTGGGTAATGAGCGTTAGAAATGAGGGGTTGTAGGATTCTGGAAAATGGGTCTCTTGGAGTAGGACAATGTCTGCCTGGTTAGATTTGTATTTATTAAACAGTGCATGCCTTTTACTCTGTGAATTGATGCCCTGAACATTATGGGACAGTATGCGGAGTGGGATAGAATTGACACTATTAGCCTGCATGGATCAGAGTGGAGGAATTACGCCATAAAGTCGGAAGGACACTCATCCCTCATATCCTGCCTTGGTTAGCCTTCCCCATGGAGAACCTGTAGCTCATGAGCCGATACTCGGATGACTGGAGGAAAGAAACAGAAAAAGAGGAGTAGAAGAGCAAGTCTATTGAACCTGTAAAAAGAGAAAAAGACATGAGATGCATGAAAAACACCCACATTGTATCTGTGGGAAAACCAACAAAAACAGTAATTTCAACCCCCAAAACCCCTGTGGCGAGAGGGGATCCATCCTCTATCGCCACATCCCCAAACGCAGTCAACCGTCCCGAAAATCGGGGAGGTAGAAATATCCTCGGGTGGAGAGTAGTGAACTCCACTCGAGATTACGTGGAGGTGCAATGCAAGCCTTTCGGCCACCTCGCCTGCCCTAATGAAAAGAAACCAAAAGTTACATATGTGTTACGGAAAATTTTCAGCGTATAATATAGACAAAACATATAAGAATTATAACCTTCCCAGTCCTTATTAACATACAACACTCAGGGTTAGGCCTTCTTCCGGTCCTCTCATCCCCCCCACCCCTAGGGTGTGGGAGAGGAAAACAAATAATCAGAACCTGTCCCCGGCCCCTGTCCCCAGATAAGGCTTGAAAGATAGAATTATTCCCATATTACAAGATGTAAACCCGTACTTGCCGGTCCCAACCCTTCTGGGATAGTTACACATGGTCCTGTGGGAATAAAAGGGGAGCAAAAGAGGGACAACACAAAATAAGGAACCCTAAGAGTTTCATAGTTCAGGACCCGTTCTTTAGATCAGCCGATCAAGCAGAAGGGGTAAAGTGTCCGATGAGGGACAGTTCCAAAGTAATAACTGAAGGGCTGGTTAGTAATAAAAATAGAAAACAAAAAGGAACAGTTAGAGCATATCAAACCAGGTGTTGCCACAATGTGACAAAGGATGATCCGCCTATAAAGGAGATCAAAGGAGAAGTGAAAAGTCCTCATGATCCTTTATTGGTCAAGGTGGTATCGCCTCCTTAGATCTCTTTGCTTGTTGTTTCTGCCAGAGGGGAGCAACCGGACTTGGAGGTGGAGGTCTCTTGGAGGTGTTAAGTCCCTTGGAGGAGGAAGAGGCAGACGGAGTCTGTGAAATAAGGCCCAGAGAAAGAAGATTTTTTTCCCCTTCGACGAATGTCGAGAATCCATACGATTTGCTGGAGAAATTCAGGCGAAAAGGAAAAGCCCATTTGTAAGCGATTGAATTTTGCATCAGGATCTGTAGTAGCGGTTTCAGTGCTCTCCGACGCTGGATTGTGTACAGTGACAGGTCCGCAAAAATTTGGATCTGGTGACCCTGGAGGGAGAGTTGGTCTTTAGATCGTGCCCGCCTCATCACCATTTCCTTAACTTTGTAATGATGTAATTTAACTACTATATCTCTCGGTAGCCCATCCTGGCGGGGAGCTTGAAGAGCCCGATGAGCTCTATCAATTTCCATCTGGCCCTCTGGGATGTCAGGTATCAAGTCCTTTACCAAGGTGCGGACTGCCAACTCTGAGTCTTTGAAGGGTTCAGGGAGCCCCCTGATCCTGAAGTTTTGTCTGCGGGACCTGTTTTCCAAGTCATCTAACTTGTTCATGGCTATTTCCAGTTGTTTATGCAGTTCCCGGATCCTATCAGTATTCTGATTTGAGATAGAGACTGCCTGCTCCGTCTTAACCTCTATTGCTTCAATCCTGCTCCCCAGTTACTGTAAATCTGCATGTATGGCAGCTGTTATTTGAGCAGCATTCTGGGCCAGTCCATCAGATAGCATGCGAGAGAACATGGCCATCATAGATGTGAGATCAAACTGATTATGGTTATGCTGGTGTTTTGTGTCCCCCAAGTGATCAGGTGTAGGAAAGTCCAGGGCCCTCTGTCTCCCACTCAGGCCTGGAGCTGCATCCAGGATAGATTCAGATATAGCTGGAGAGGCTTGTAAATTAAGAGGTACACTCACAGTTGGGCTGGGAGGAAGCTCTGTGCACAGAGGCAGGCAGTCCTGGTCCGCTATTGAGTCCTCTTCAGTTGCTGCTGTCCCCTGAGATATGCCCTGAGCCGCGGCTGCCGCCGCCATCTTAGGATTTGGGCCTAGTGAAGCACCAGCCTCAATTTGACGGGTGAGGTCTCGGCGGGCAGAAACTCCCGACATCCGAGGGGGTGCCTGCGTTCCCCCTTGGTGTTATAGTGTTACCGGAGCCCGTGCATGCCTTTTCCGATGCTGTGGCAGGGAGTTATCGGCCTGAAAGGTGCGGAGCTCTCAGTACATGCGTCCGCACTGCGAGCTTCCGCGCATGCGCCCCCCGGCTTTATATATTTTAATACACCACATCAAGTGTACTTTATACCGTAATTATTGATATATAGTGCACACTCAATACGCTGTGTGCGTATATATATATATATATATATATACCAGGCTTTATATATTTTAATACACCACATCAAGTGTACTATATACTGTATGTACAGATGCATAGTGCACACTCAATACGCTGTGTATATATATATATATATATATATATACATACACCAGGCTGTATATATTTTAATACACCACGTCAAGTGTACTATATAATGTATGTACACACATATATAGTGCACACTCAATACGCTGTGTGTGTATGTATATATATATATACATATATATATATATATATACCAGGCTGTATGTATTTTACGTCACAACTTTAAGTGTACTATATACCATATGTACAGATATATAGTGCACACTCAATATGCTTTGTGTAGATATATGTATACCAGGCTGTATATATTTTAATACACCACATCAAGCGTACTATATACCGTATGTACAGATATATAGTGCACACTCAATACGCTGTGTATATATATATATATATATATATATATACAGTATCTTACAAAAGTGAGTACACCCCTCACATTTTTGTACATATTTTATTATATCTTATATCTGACAACACTGAAGTAATGACGCTTTGCTAAAATGTAAAGTAGTGAGTGTACAGCTTGTATAACAGTGTAAATTTGCTGTCCTCTGGAAATAACTCAACATGCAGCCATTAATGTCTAAACAGCTGGCAACAAAAGTGAGTACACCCCTAAGTGAAAATGTCCAAATTGGGCCCAATTAGCTATTTTCCCTCCCCGGTGTCATGTGACTCGTTAGTGTTACAAGGTCTCAGATGTGAATGGGGAGCAGGTGTGTTAAATTTAAAAAATTAAAAATCTCACTCTGTCATGCTGGTCACTGGAAGTTCAACATACAATAGTTGATAAGAATAAAGATAGCCTAGGCTATATGAAGATTTCCAAGACCCTGAAACTGGGCTACAGCATGGTGGCCAAGACCATACAGCATTTTAACAGGACAGGTTCCACTCAGAGCAGACCTTGTCATGGTCGACCAAAGGAGTTGAGTGCACGTGCTCAGCGTCATATCCAGAGGTTGTCTTTGGGAAATAGATGTATGAGTGCTGCCAACATTGCTGCAGAGGTTGAAGGGGTGGGGGGTCAGCCTGTCAGTGTTCAAACCATATGCTGTACACAGCATCAAATTGTTTGCATGGCTGTCCTCCCAGAAGGAAGCCTCTTCTAAAGATGATTCACAAAAAAGCCTGCAAACAGTTTGCTGAAGACAGGCAGACTAAGGACATTAGTTTTACTAATTACTGGAACCATGTCCTGTGGTCTGATGAGACCAAGATAAACTTATTTGGTTCACATGGTGTCAAGTGTGTGTGGCGGCAACCAGGCGAGGAGTACAAAGACAAGTGTGTCTTGCCTACAGTCAAGCATGGTGGTGGGACTGTCATAGTCTGGGACTGCATGAGTGCTGCCGACACTAGGGAGCTACAGTTCATTGAGGGAACCATGAATGCCAACATGTGCTGGGACATACTGAAGGAGAGCATGATCCACTCCATTCAGAGACTGGACAGGGCAGTATTCCAACATGATAATGACCCCAAACACACCTCCAAGGCGACCACTGCCTTGCTCCAGACCTAAACCCTATTGAGCATCTGTGGGGCATCCTCAAATGGAAGGTGGAGGAGCACAATGTCTCTAACATCTACCAGCTCTATTATGTTGTCATGGAGGAGTGGAAGAGGACTCCAGTGGTAACCTGTGAAGCTCTGTTGAACTCAATGCCCAAGAGGGTTAAGGCAGTACTGGAAAGTAATGATGGCCACACAAAATATTGACACTTTGGGCCCAAATAGGACATTTTCACTTAAGGGTGTACTCACTTTTGTTGCCAACAGTTTAGACATTAATGGCTGTGTGTTGAGTTATTTTGAGGGGACAGCAATTTTTACACTGTTATACAAGCTGTACACTCACTCATTTACAAAAATGTGAGGGGTGTACTCACTTTTGTGAGATACTGTATATATATATATATATATATATATATATATATATATATATTTTTTTTTTTTTTTTTTTTTTCCCTACACTAACCTGTCTGCACTAACTGACAGATAGATTTTATATTTCTCCCTATCTATCTAGTTAGCTATCTATCTTTTGTATTCTTTTTTCTATTTTTAAACACACTATAAAAAGCTAGCTAGCTAAACTTCCTGTTTTCAGGAACCTAAGCTCTCTGTCTATCTCCGACCACCATAGTGTGGGCGTGGATTGAAGCTGCTGTGCAGTGATTGGCTAAAGGCACCCTGCCTTTAGCCAATCAAAGCTCTCACAGCGGGTCACCCACTGATTGGCCAAAGCATACAAGTCGTGTGCATGGTTTGGCCAATCAGCGGGTAGCATTCCGCTACCATTTGAATGCATTATGGGGCACGCAAAGTTGCCACGAACTCCCCATAGTGTTCGGGAAAACCCAAACAATCGAACACCCGATGTGTCCAACCGGGAGCCCATCCCTACTAATTAATTACCATACCAATTTTCTACATAAACCGTAGATTGTACCTATACATTCACATGTATACTGGGCCTCTATTATTCTATATGAGCTGAACCAGAATATGGCCCGCCCAGATCATGGATTGGGGGCACGTGGACTGGGTCTAGCCAACGGGGCTGCAATGTGTAGCAGCGCCTTCCCTTCCTTGTCTCCTTTGAGTTTTGGGTGGGGAGGACACTCCTGCGCATCGGTGTCATGCATGCGCCCCGCTCGTGGCACCATCCGATGCCACGATGCGGGATGTCTCATCTCGCGCCAGATTTGGGACGGGCATGATTCCACCTTTGGCATGTGCTGAGGGGGGATTTCATTGTCCGTTCCAATCTTTATCTGGCATTGCACATGACGTTGGTGGGGGCCCTTGATTGGGCTCATATATAGCCAGGGCGGGTCGGCTGACCATTCCACATGTGTTTACCATCAGAGAGGCATCACACACATTTCATCCATGGTATTCCACATGTAAGTTACAGAGAGGTCTTTCCCAGATCATCCTCACCATCCACCACCCCCACTACCTTCCCCCATTCCCTCTTTCCACTCTTTTCCCTCCCCCCCTTTCCCCCTTCCTTTTTGCACTCCCCCCAGCCATACACTTTGGATTTTGTTTTTTTATTAGCTCATGTCCCATTCACATCCTTACACATTTTTGTATTTTTTCACAATCCATTTAGATTATTATGGTTCACATACACTCTCCACATGGGATGTTTGTCATGTCACCCTGGCCTGCCTTTGGGCTCCTTTCATTTGGGTTGGGGTACCCCACCTCAGCCCCGGGGTAGACTAATTGTCTGGGGCTCCCCCAGCCATTGATATCAGCTGGGCACTGTTCAGTCGACTTGTGAGTATAGATCCTTTGCTCCCTAACAGCTTTTTCTCCCTTTTAGAGGGTAGCAGTCAATTAACCCATATCTTTTATATTTATAGTTATACATTCGCACCTAACTCCTGACGAATGGCAGAGAGCCATGAAACGCGTAAAGTTTTTAGGGTGCCCTGACAAAATCGGCTTATTATCTTTCAATTTTATTGGCCTGTGTATTCCATTTTATGTATTTGAATTGTATCAAGTCGAATGTTATGTATGTGTATGGTCAATGTGTATATCTACAGGGTAGCTTTTTGCATATGATATATTAATAGCTAATAATGCATTATGTATCTCCAGACTATGGAGTGTGCAAATGTACTTGTATTTGTTCAATAAAATATACATATATATATATATATATATATATATATATATATATATATATATATAACATGCAACATCTGTCTGCATTGACATCTCTCATTTAAAGTCCCACTTTCTCTTTACTCCTTTTTTTTGAAAGTTAGAAGTCCATTTATCCTATATGGGCATGAGGTATTTGTAGAATTCATCTCCTGTTTCTTCACACCAGTTATCTATCTATCTATCTATCTATCTATCTATCTATCTATCTATCTATCTATCTATCTATCTAGCTCTTTAATTATCTATACACAGTGAATAAATCTTTGTACACATATGGTACTTGAATAAGTGTATTTTCCTTTAACTAGATAAATGATATTGGATATGCAAAAATCTAATTTGTGATGTAAATGTAAAAACAAGCTATTTCAAATGCATCTCAATTTCTGTTTAAATGCACAAACCTTTGAAATATACTTTAAAATATATTTGTATGAATCAATAATTTAATGAATCATTCTCTTTTGTAGATCACAGCATTAATTTATCAGTCTGTTTTGTTCTGTAATATTTCAAGTGAAAGCAAACAAAAAGTGAAAGAGAAAAGTTCAAGAAAATTAATTAACTTTTCATAAAACCTTACATATCGGGCGGCTTGTAACTATACACTGAAGTTGACATAATAAAGAATTTATGAAACTGAGATAGTGGAGATTCTAATTAAATTCTTTGACAGTGCATGTTTGTGTGGGTTTTTCAGTTTCTGGATTGTGTCCAGAATGGTTTTCATAGAGAAACATAAATCCCCTTACAGTTAACAAAGGTAATTTATCATTGTCCTAATTTACCTAAGTCCATTGACACTTTTCCTTTATCTAATTTACTTATGCCAAGTCATTTATTGGTTTTGCTTTCCACTAGGCTTCTGTTGTTGCTTTTGCTTATACCTTAGGCACAGCTTCTCTGCTTAACAATGTAATACTTTAAATACATCGGTCATGCAAAGCACAATACGTTTTGCACAAGGAAAGGTAAAATTGAATGGAATATAAAACAATACACAGTTGACATATACAAATAAATATGGTATAAACATATTGCTTACATCTGCAGATAATGAAACAACTGATTTGCATTTTTTATTTTTGAAAAAAGTCTAACATTTTTAGAAGAAAGGAGAAAAGAATTGTGTTAAAAAAATCACTCATATTCTTCTGGTTATGTGTATTTTTGGAGGGTAAGTCTATGACTGTTGATAGCAGATAATATTGGGTGTAACTTAAATGTGTGTGATAGTTAGTCTGTTGTCTTAACTAACATACACTTTCTACTCAATTGGCACTATCCACCAATATATTTATGCTTGTTTTTTTGTAGTAAAATAAAGGAGAATTATGTTTACTATAGTATATATAAAAATACATTATACTAAAGTTGGTATATGTAAAGGACAAGAGTATAGTCACAATTTTAATTTCTCAATATTGTTAATTTGGCACTATGTAAAAGGTTTTTTTAAAACCCCAACTCCATGAATGGTATTTCACCCTCTCATCATTATGTTTTTTTTTAATTTGCAGAATACATATATATTTTGCAGCTCATCATGTAATACAAGTTTGTTCCTTTTCTCCTTCACTAAGGATGAGCTCCTGGTTCAGTCTGAAGACCAAACAATGCTTGTTCGGATGCTGCACCCACCACATTCTTAGCAAGCAATGATGTCACCCAGTCCCGTGCTTTAACTATTCGGGAATCCATGGTAATGTAAACAAAGGAACTGGGGATAGTTTAAAAAAGTGTGAAATTTTTTTTCTTTCAGCAGGTCAGCAAGCATTGTAAATGACATGGATCTGCATCATTGGACAATGTGATTGTGATGGATGGATGTCATCAGATTTTTTTTTTAATGACTCGCTTTTTTACATTTGTACTTTTTTAGCAGTGGGTCCATGACCCTTTTTATCTGGATTACAGCTTTAAAGGAATGCAAATGTTATAATTGAGTATATGCAGTAAATTATTTTTTGGATGATGACATTATTCATACATATTGACTTTACAAAGATTGTACTTGTTTTGTTCCAGTTGGCACTTCTTAACTAATGATGCAATATTACAAACTGCCTTAGCAGCTCTTACAATAGTAATATATTGTTTTAATAGCGATTAAAAAAGAACTTGGGACAGATTAATTCAAGGCATTGGGACATGTGAATGCAAACAGATCTCTAAATTAATGCAAGCTGACACAAGTATGATAAATTAAATTGGATGTGAAATCAGCTGTTATAGGGTTTGAGAGCCAAGAGGTTCAACAGTCGATTTAATGTAATTAGCTTTTCTTTGCCCTACTTCTGTTTGTTACACTGCTAACACAATTACTTTGTTAAGGGTTTCTGTAAGTGAATACTCAAATGCATGACAAAGAAATATGTGTACACTTATGAATGAAGAAATCTCGTAGTCAGCCATGTTTGAGATCATTGAGGTTAAAGCATGATTGTATTATGGGGGGGGGGGGGGTTACGTGCAAGTACTTTTGCAGTCACTCTCAGAACCCAAAAATATTATACTTTCTCATAGCTCTAATCCTATTAGTGGTATTATTATTTTGATGATGCAAGAAAAAACATTTTGGCAATGCATAAAATGTGATTTGTTTACTTTAGACTTTTAAAGATCATTGTGAATATTTATATATAATTATAATTTTGAAAATGTGACACATCTTTGGGAAGTTCCTTTGTTGCAACAGTGCAGTATGACAACATATTAAAGGCCTTATTTTATGCTTTATTTAAAGTATTTCACTGAATTCTCACACTGACCAATGCCAAGGTTAAGGCCAGAAAAGGAGACTCAAGTGTCACATTCAAGCATATGCTCTGAAAAGAAAAACTGGTACAAAAACAGTTCCTTTTTGAAAAGAGAACCCATTGCCCATTTGTGATCCACTGTCCAGTTATCTTACTGCAGCTCTGCACCTGAGAAAGAAAGAAAATAGAGCTCACATGAAGCCGGAGGCCATGTACTATGCTATTAAAAATAAAAATTGATCTTAAGGCTATTTATCAAGGTGGATGTGCAGTATCCCAGCTACATATCAAGCATGTATAATGTTAAGTATTTTAAGTTTAATGTTTGACTTTGAGGAACAAAAATCAGCTTTTGGCTGTTGAAACGGACTGTGTGCATTTGTGTATTCACAGCCACTGCATCATCACAGGCTGTGTTATGTGAGTAGGAAAGTGTACACAGATGAAAACAAGATTCCAGCGTTGATGCCAATCACAGATTGACCTCTGATGTGGCAGGAGGGAGGAAATATAGCGGAACCAACAATGTTATGCTGATGGAAGAAAGAAAACAAAATACTACAGAAATCAGAAACTAATATGACACCTGCACATAGTAATATGGTGGTACCCAAAGTTCGGTTTTAAGTGCAATACATAATTATAAATTTTATAGCTGCATTCATGGGCTATACTTATTAGATATGTGCAGTAACTTTTCATTTATCTTGGACTTTTCTTAATTTCCATGAAAGTGTTCATAATCCCAATTTCATAGTACATATTAGTGAGTAAATGTACCTCCTGGGAAGCAGCTTCTTGTGAATGCACCTCTCTGTTTTGCTGGACAGCTCGGCCTCTTACGTTTAGTGGAAAAATTACATATATTGGCAGGATCCACAGTTAGAAAAAAACTATGTTAGAAGGACCCTGGGGGGGGGGGGGGGGACAAACCCCACTGTATTATAGCTAGCTAGTTTGACTTTATATTAAATATGTGCATGTGGATGTGGAGTAGTTAATGATTACGATACTATATGTGGTTTATTTGACTGTTTGAATATCTACAAAACTTGATATGGAGTTTGTGGGAAACGACAAAAATTGTAAACGTGAAACTGGACCCCATTGAAGTCTATGGGGGTGTGAAGGTTAAGTTCACCTTTGTTAACTTTTTTTCTAAATTCCAGTACCAATATAGCATTAATGTACTTATTTTGCAAAAATGAAACAGCTTTCCATTAATTCTACACAGGCTTACCTCACTCTCTTCATAACTGTTTGAAAACAATTACTTCTGCCTTACTTCCTGGACAGACTTTAGGTCATGACTAGAGTTGAGCAGACACCTGGATGCTCAGGGGGTTCGGCCGAACTTCGCGAAAAAGTTTGAGTTCGGCCCCGAACTTGACCCAAACTTGACCCCGAACCCCATTGAAGTCAATGGTGACACAAACTTTTGGGCACTAAAATGGCTCTAAAAAAGTCCTGGAAAGGGCTAGAGGGCTGCAAAAGGAAGCAAAATGGGGGTAAGAGTAGGACAAGTGCCTTGCAAACAAATGTGGATAGGGAAATAACTTAAAATCACATAAAAAAATAAAAATGGAGGAGGAGGTGGATGTGGAGTAGGAGGTTGAGGAGGTGGAAGTGGCGGTGGAGGAGGAGGGGGTAGCCAACACTGTTTTTTGTTTGTTTGTTTTATTTTTTAATTGGGGTAGCCCCCAAAACATTGAGACATATTAAAAGAAAAAAAAGATCACTATCTGCAGATAAACCCAGAGATGTTCTAGCATGGGTTCAATTTTTCCATATAAAATGTACCATGGTTTATTATTCATGTTTCTCCTGTTAAAAATTCCAATAAAGTCTTATGTTCTATAAAAAAAAAAAGAATAAGTTCACTTAAGTATACCAATGGCTGTGTGAGGCCAGTATAAATGTCTATTCTGCACAAGGTACAGACAAGTCTTGTGGGATCCATGCCTGGTTAATTTTAATAAACGTTAGCTTGTCCACATTGGCTGTGGACAGGCGACTGCGCTTGTCTGTGATAACGCAAATGTACTATGTAGCACTATTTATTATTCTTTTTTTAAAACCAGCAATGTAGACACACTTTTTATTTTTGTGCAAGAAATGCACCGCTGGCCGCAAATGTAGTATTTCAAATTTTTTTTAAACCAGCAATGTAGACACACTTTTTAATTTTGTGCTTGCAGAAATGGCTGCAAACGCCCACCTAACAAACAGAAAAATTGCTTAGGTTTTATATGAGGCACTTTGCTTAGCAAACAAAATGTACTCTAGCAAACAAAAATCTCCACCCAGCCAGCAATAAATCACTGTTTTTAACAGATTTTCTAAAGCTAATCTGTCCCTCACAGCATCAGCAGCATCCTCTCCCTACACTAGTATGAGATGATTTTCTAAAGCTAATCTGTCCCTCACACCAGCAGCAGCAGCAGCATCCTCTCCTGCACTAGTATGAGATAATGTGACATGCAGCACTACGTGACTCCAGCTTATATAGAGGCTGGGTCACATGATGCACTGGCCAATCACAGCCATGCCTACTAATGGCCTCTAAGGGCAAACAAGTGAAACACTTGTTGATTGGCTGCCCTACAGCTATTCAACGGACACAAGAAAAAAATACCCAAACCTGGACTTTTTCTCAAATGACCGGGTTCGGGACACCGACACCCTAAAGTCTGGTACGAACCCGAAATTTACAATTCGGGTTCGCTCAACTCTAGTCATGACACAGGAAGAAGTTGACCAGATGACCTCATTAACACACACCCTATATCATCTATCCTCAGCTATTCAACTCCTTCCTGTGTTATGACCTCAAGTCTGTCCAGGAAGTAAGGCAGAATTAATGGAGTGTTTATAAACAGCTATGAAGAGAACGTGTGTAGAATAAATGGAACGCTGTTTTATTTTTGCAAAATAAGTACATTAAAGCTATATTGGTACATAGGGGAGCTGTAATTTAGAAAAAAAAGGTGAACTTAGTCTTTAAAGCAGTATTAAAACTTAGTGAGGCTTGAAAAGGACAATATTTTCTAATATTTTGAAGATCAATATAAATGTGTCTTTCCACCTGTTCAACAAAAACAACTATACTTAAGCAGCTATTATTTCACTTAGGCAAAAGTCTGCTCAAAGGCATAACAAAACAGACAAGAAGAAGAGAAGAAGAGAAGAAGCATAAGAAAAAACATATTTAAAGAGAAAAAGGGAAAGAAATAAAAAAAAAATTCACAAGCAAATAAATCTATTTCTCTGACAATCTATCTGGGGAGCCACTATTCTAAGTCAGAACTGTATCATGAAGTAAAAGATAACTATAGGAAAGATCCCAGAGTATCAGAGCCCAAAAACTCTGTTTGCATTGCAGTGAGTGGGGGCATGCAGTCTCCAAGTGCCCTTTATCCCAGGCTCCAGTATAAAGTTACCTAGCAAAGCAAAGGTCTGCATCTGTGTTTGGGAAGCCTGCTCCAGGAGCCAGGAGTGAGCAACAGGCTTACCAGAAGTTTGAGAGAGGAGCGTTTGCCCATAGCAACACCTGTGATGTCAGACCCATGGATCAAAATACAAAGGTATTGCCTACAAAGGATTATGGCAAGTTTAAAGCAGCACAGCTTCATGGAAAAAAAAACTCATTATGTTTGGGAGAGCCAACAAAGTGCAGCTGTGAGAGTGTGGTCTCCCATAGCAATGAGAGAAAATGTGCCAACCGGAAAGAGGAGCTACAGGAGAGAGGTGCCTCATAATCACCATAGAGGTGCCATTGAGTTTCTGCATGTTGGGAAAGTGTCATCTCCTTAGCAACAGGAAAAAGCCACCAAGTACCATGCCTGGGATGTGGTCAATTGGGACATGATTTTTTTTCTTGTGGAATACAGCGGGAGATAAAATATTTATCTACATGCCAAGATTACTGTTTTGAACTGTTTGCAGTTTAAAATGTGAATTATTTACTTGTTTAAACTACAGTTAAGGGGTGAATCCCAAGGTGACCACAGTCTGCTGTCACCCAGCTTACACCTCTATCCCGTTCCACAGTGTCAACCCCACTTACAAAAAAAGGGGGGAGGGGAGGGGAAAGAAGTGGGGAGGTCAGAGAAAAGTGCAAGGGGAGAGAGGGGCGAGGAGAAGATGGGGCAAGATCATATATCCTTTGCCTCTCTAATCGGCATCATCTCGATACCCCACATATTAAGAGATATTCTCATTCCCCATATAGCGCATATACATTGGGGATTGTTTAAATTCAAACCAACATTTCCCAATTCTATAAAATCTAACTTCGAGGTCATTTTGCAAGGATACTAGTTCTTTCATTAACCTATTTCTATCCACTTCCCTGAGCCAATATTTAATTGTTGGTAATTTCCAAACTTCGGTATTAATACTTTCGCTGTATTTAGTAGAAATGGAGTAATAGCTCCTCTGAGCTCCACCTGAAACAGACATTGCCAGGAATCATGCCTAACCTCAACATTACTTATCTTCTGAATTAAAGTAGTTATCAACTCTTGACAACCACTTTAAACTACAGGTAAGCCTATAATAAGGCTTACCTGTAGGTCCTGGGAATATCTCCTAAACTTGCATAGTTTAGGAGACATTCACTGTATCTGCATGTGCCTACATTATCGACGCATGCGCACTGAAGAAACAAGCCGTTTGGTGCCATTTCTATGGGGCCGTACCATTACCGATGGCTCCCACGCGCATGCGCGGGAGTGAAGTCGTCGCAGCTCCTGCCAATCACAGCCCCGGGGCCACAAACCCGGAAGTAACTTCAGGTGGCAGATGTAGGCCCTGTACTCGGACTCCGATACAGGGCTTCGTTCTAAGGTGAGTATTCCATAATGAGCCAGTATGCGATGAATACTAGCTCATTATGCCTTTCTCTTGCAGGGTTTTATTTTTTTATTTTTTTTTAGAGGCTTTACAACCTCTTTTAATGCAGCACTTCCTTCCAATATTATTGAATTGAAGGACACAACCACCATATATGAGCATGTGTTCCCTCACATTCCCTCCAACACAAAGGTGATCTATCTGAATTAATCCTATGTAATTTTGAGGGAACATGATACCATTTAGTTAGCAATTCATAATTCATTTATTTTACCCTCGTGTCTATTGAGGTAGAATGTACATAGCCAATCACTTTACATTTTTTTTTTTTTTCATAAAATTTTTATTGAAGAAAATTAAACATACAAACAAACAGGAGGAAAAAACAGTATCATGTGAGTATGAAGAAATTCAAAACCAAATTACAATTGTATAATTAAGTCATACAAATACTTTTTTTGTATATAAAAATGAATGTGGTAATATAGTAGTATAGGATGAATATCAAATATTAACAGTTTCTTGTAACTGAAAGGGCGATATTTCCTTTTGAAGTAAAAAAGCAAAGAAAAATGGGAGTGTGGGATTGTGTTGTATGTGGATAATGATGCATTGGAAAGATCAGGAGTTGAAGAAAGAAGGAAGCAAGAGGTAAAAGCAAAAATAGAAAAGAGTACAGAAGAAATAATAGCAGGAAATGGGGGAAAGGAGAGGAGGGAAGAGAGAGTGCCAGCCGCGTCTCTCCCTCCACCCGCAGCTGGCCCCCACCTACAGAGCCTATATGACAGTTATTTGCTCATTGTCATGTTTGATAAGGGGTCTCTAATTCCCTATTGGGATAGGTCAGAGATCAATTTAGTAGTGAGCATACTATGCTAAGAATAACAAAGTAGGATTTTGATGATTCAGGAGTCAAACAACGTCTAATTAATAATCCATTGTTGTTTTAAATTGTTGCCAACCAGATCATGTTTATGAAAATTTGGGGAGAGTTTCATGTGTAATGCTAGTAATAAGTTCTTTGATTTTTTCTATTTTGTTGAGTCTACCAAACCATTCCTCTTTCGTTGGTACTGTATAGTAGAAGACAGCCAGTGACAAGGAATGCAGTGCTTTGCTGCATTAATCATGAACACTGTTAGTGATTTTAGATATCGTCTATTTAGATGGAGGTATGATGGAGCAAATATAGAGCTGGGGAGAATTCTATATTTTCTGCTGTAACCAAGGAAATGGTGTCATGTACCAGCTTCCAAAAGGTTTGGATGCGTGGGCATGACCACCAGATGTGTATGAAAGATCCATCATCTGCTTCATGTCAACACCTATTAAGGATTGAGGTTGAACATTTGTGTAGCAATTCAGGGGTCCTGTACCATCTTGACATGATCTTGGTGGATCCTGGGTGGCCACATTGAGAGGGCCTTTATGTATGTAAGAGCATATTAAATCCCAGTCATCTACTGTAAAAGATATGTTTAGATCTTGCTCCTATGCTAAGTAAGCATGGCTGGAGAATGCCATCTGATCCACATAGCTAGAGGAGTACAGAACTGAGATGAGGTGTCTTTGGGGGGATTTTTTAGTACACAGTTCTTCCAAAATGGAAGTTTTTTTTGTCCAATGGAGAACATAGGAAGGCTTATTTAGAAAGTTTCTAATGTGCATATATGTCCATTGTGGGATGCGATTGGGGGCGAGACTGGAATTTAAATCATCCAGAGACACGAAAGTACCTATGCGATAAAAGTACATCTTTGTGTGGCCAAATTAGGCTTAGGAAATTGTCATTTTTGCCTGGAGGGAAGTCTGGATTAGCCCGGACAGGGGTTAGCAGTCCAAGCCAAGGGGTTGGGTTAGATGTTTAGGTTGAAGTATGAAAAATATCAAAAGAGGGGCCTATTAAAGGGTGAAGTTTAGTTTGTAGGGAAATATGTTGCGGGTGTAACCAAGGTAAAGTTCTCAGACATTGGGGGTGATGTAGTGTTCTAAGAAAACCCAGTCTTTTACGGAACTATGGATATTCCAATCTACTATTCGAGCAAAGGTGTGCTGCCCAATAGTGCCTGTGAAGGTTAGGTAAGGCTATTCCTCCTTTGTTTTTGGGTAATGTTAGTCTATCAAATGTAATTCTTGGCGATTTATTACTCCAGGTGAAGGTGGAATGGACTTGGCAAAAAGAGTTAAAAAAGGAGGTTGGGATTCGGATGAGTATAGTTTGTAGTAAGTAGAGAAACAGGAAAGATAGTTCATTTTGAGAAGGGATGCTCTGCCGAACCATGAAACACTCAGTACATTCTCCAGTTCCTCGTTTGTTTCTTTCAAGATTAGGCAAAATTATACTGAAACAGATTAGAGAGAGAGTTTGGAAATTCAATTACGAGGCAAGCGATAGAATATTTAGCCCATTTAAAGGGGAAGTTGTTCTGGCATTGTAAGACAGTATCTGAGGGGAGAGAATATTCATGGTACATGATTTGGAGTGGTTTATTTTTAAATTGGAAATTCGTTGAAAGTATTCTAGATCTTTTAGTAAGTTTGGTAAGGAGATGTGAGGTTTACATAAGAAAAGTAGGTCATCTGCAATGGCAGCTATTTTGTATGTTTGATCTTTGACGGGTGTGTACCATTGTACAACTGGAAGGCGTCCGACAGGTGGCCATGAACATGGACTCTAGCAGTGGGAGCGGAGCAGGGTGCTCTTATGTATGATAACATTAATTCTGGGAGTTCATGCTGTGGAGGACTGCTTGGATATAGTCCCAGGCCACCCTGTTGAAAGCCTTCTCTGCATCCAAGGAAAGAAAAAACCCTTGTTTCTTTTTAGAGTTAAGCCAATGATGGATGGTCAGGGCCTTAATTGTATTATCTCTTCCCTCTCTGCCAGGTACAAAGCCTACCTGGTCTAAGGATACCAGAGAGGGTAAAAGAGGCAGTAGACGGTTTGCTAGAATCTTTGCTTAGATTTTTACTTCTACATTGATGAGGAAGACTGGGTGGTAATTTGCTACAAGAGATGTGCCTTTACCTGCCTTTGGGATTAATGCTATATGTGCTTCCAAGAGATGCGGGGGGGCTTGAAGGTCGAATTCAAATAAGCAAAACGCAGATAATAAGCGGGGTTTTAGAATGTCTTTGACGACTTTGTGATAATATTATGGTAGACCATCTGGGCCAGGAGCTTTGCCTACTTTCATATCTTTAATTGCTTTATCAATGTTTCTGTTTATGTTTTTGCTAAAATCGGAGCGAGGCCATGTTTTGAGAGAAAGCCCTGTATAGTTTGAGATCTGCTTTCAGTGTTAAGTGGGCAGCTGGGATTTGAAGGAATGTTATATAGCGATCGTTAATATTCCTCAAATTGGTGTGCGATAATCACTTTACATTTTAAGATTTCTGGTAAGGGTTGATTTAATCCATACTCATAGCCCTCTCAAAGGCCTGATGACCTGGAATCAGATGGTGAAGTTAACATTCTATAAATATTAGAGATCACATTTCTATTAATCCCCCCTTGGTCCACAAGTCTTTCCCATGGACTAAGCTCATGGATGGAATGGAGGGGTTTTGGAAAGGCCTCCATGAAATGTTGGAGTTGTCTATACCTACAGACAACCCAGGGTCAAATGCCGTATCTATTTCATAATTCAGATAATAAGCAAAGGGCGCTCCCATTCAGAACGTCCTTCAATCTCAGACATTCTGACGGGGTCTATTTTAAGTACATCTTATTCCCTTTCCCTGGCGGGAAATAAATTGTACCTTAAAGGGGCATTAAAGAAAACCTGCAAGACAAAGGCATAAGGAGCTAGTATGTATCACATTCTAGCTCATTATGAAATTCTTACCTTAAATTGACGCTGTTGCAGCAGTCCCCGCACACCCCTGTGACGGGTGACATGTCTCCCGGAGTTATTTCCAGATTTGCAGGCTCCGGTGATGTGATTGGCTGGAGCCGTGATGATGTCACTCCAGCATATGTGCACAGGAGCCGCCGGTCATGGCATGGGCCCTGAAGAAACAGCACAAGTGGGCTGTTTCTTCAGTGCGCATGCACCGATGACGTAAGTGTATGCAGTGAATATCTCCTAAATGGTGCAAGTTTAGGAGATATTCACGGTACCTACAGGTAAGCCTTATTATGGACTTACTTGTAGATAAAAGTGGTGTTACTAGGTTTACAACCACTTTAAGGGACTATTTTGATGGTACCTCTTGGGCATGGAGTTCACCAGAGCTTCACAGGTTGCCACAGGAGTTCTCTTGCACTCCTCCATGATGACATCATTGAGCTGGTGGATGTTAGAGACCTTGCACTCCTCCACCTTCCATTTGAGGATGCCCCACAGATGCTCAATAGGGTTTAGGTCTGGAGAAATGCTTGGCCAGTACATCACCTTTACCCTCAGCTTCTTTAGCAAGGCAGTGGTCATCTCTTGGTGATGTGTTTGGGACCCTTATCATGTTAAAATACTGCCTTGTGGCGCAGTCTCCGAAGGGAGGGAATCATGCTCTGCTTCAGTATATTGCAGTACATGTTGGCATTCATGGTTCCCTCAATGAACTGTAGCTCCCCAGTGCCGGCAGCACTCATGCAGCCCCAGGCCATGACACTCCCACCACCATGCTTGACTGTAGGCAAGACACACTTGTCTTTGTACTCCTGACCTGGTTGCCGCCACACACGCTTGACACCATCTGAACTCAATAAGTTTATCTTGGTCTCATCAGACCACAGGACATGGTTCCAGTAATCCATGTCCTTAGTCTTATGGAAGGGAGTGGTTCTAAAAAGACAGGAAAATACTGCCATGTCCTAGCATAGACAGAAATTTGTAGAAAGGGAGGAGTCTCCCAAACATGTAATACCCCCCTGGACTTTACAGGCAGTTGTATGTATAGTACAAAAAAAGTGAAAAATAGTAAAAAATATTAAATTTTATTGGTACAAAAAAAATATATTAAAACATTGGAGCAAGCGAGGACACAGTGGTCCCTCATTCACTTCAAACAATGCATATACATGTACAGAGATCTAGTCAATATATACATCAATTGCAGTTTAAAAGACAAGAAAGTTATCTGGACATGGTACCGCAGTTAACAGCAAATATTCTTGAAAAAGCTTAGATGCATTTGAGATTAGACACACTCAAGGAGCCGCTTTCTGAGCAGGATCTTGGGGCTATATCGCAAATATCCCAACATGTTTCGGTCAATCCTTCATCAGGGGACAATGGACATCGAGCAAAACAGTAATTGTGCTGTCTGTAATAGAATTTAATCATATATAACAGCATAAATCTTATAAATAATGATTTGGTATATAATGCAGGTAGTTCGGTAAAAATGCATTCCCATAGGGAAAAAGAAAAGAAAGAAGAAGCTGAAACAAAACAGCACTTACATCTAACTGGGAATACCATCAACCAAATTTCAAACAGCCCGGGAGGATCTGAAGACCAGGTCCAAATTAGGCCAAAGGGAAATGAACCCCAAAGGGGAGGAAGGCAGTTGAGTTATGCAGCCACAAGGGGCCCGAAGTGGCTGAGTCAGCAAAGCCTCACAGAAAGGTATAGTATGGCACTGATAAAGAAAAAGAACAGAGAGATAATGTATATCCGTATAGGTGTATACAAATGCAACATGACGTTTGTCAGGGGGCACTGAAGCACCACACCCTAAAAAATTGGGGCATACCCTTCGACTGTGCCGGATGAATGTATAGCCAAATGAGGCATAGCATCTAAATGGTAATACATGGTCAATAGAGTATCACTAATATTGCATACGGCACAGAGGGAAAAGCCATGAAAATTGATTCATTCAAATATCTTCCTCCCCTTTGGGGCTCATTTCCCTTTGGCCTAATTTGGACCTGGTCTTCAGATCCTCCCGGGCTGTTTGAAATTTGGTTGATGGTACTCCCAGTTAGATGTAAGTGCTGTTTTGTTTCAGCTTCTTCTTTCTTTTCTTTTTCCCTATGGGAATGCATTTTTACCGAAATACCAAATCATTATTTATAAGATTTATGCTGTTATATATGATTAAGTTCTATTACAGACAGCACAATTACTGTTTTGCTCGATGTCCATTGTCCCCTGATGAAGGATTGACCGAAACATGTTGGGATATTTGCGATATAGCCCCAAGATCCTGCTCAGAAAGCGGCTCCTTGAGTGTGTCTAATCTCAAATGCATCTAAGCTTTTTCAAGAATATTTGCTGTTAACTGCGGTACCATGTCCAGATAACTTTCTTGTCTTTTAAACTGCAATTGATGTATATATTGACCAGATCTCTGTACATGTATATGCATTGTTTGAAGTGAACGAGGGATCACTGTGTCCTCGCTCGCTCCAATGTTTTAATATTTTTTTTTGTACCAATAAAATTTAATATATTTTACTATTTTTCACGTTTTTTTGTACTATACATACAACTGCCTGTAAAGTCCAGGGGGATATTACATGTTTGGGAGACTTCTCCCTTTCTACAAAATTCATGTCCTTAGTCTGCTTGTCTTCAGCAAACTGTTTGCGGGCTTTCTTGTGCATCATCTTTAGAAGAGCCTTGCTTCTGGGATGACAGCCATGCAGACCAATTTGATGCAGTGTACATCATATGGTCTGAGCACTGACAGGCTGACCCCCCACCCCTTCAACCTCTGCAGCAATTCTGGTAACACTCATACATCTATTTCCCAAACACAACCTCTGAATATGACGCTGAGCAAAGGGGAATTAACTTCTTTGGTCGACCATGGCGAGGCCTGTTCTGAGTGGAACTTGTCCTGTTAAACCACTGTATGATCTTGACCACCATGCTGCAGCTCGGTTTCAGGGTCTTGGCAATCCTCATATAGCCTTGGCCATCTTTATGTAGAGCAACAATACTTTTTTTCAGATTCTCAGAAAGTTCTTTGCCATAAGGTGCCATGTTGAACTTCCAGTGATCAGAGTGAGAGTGATAACACCAAATTTAACACACCTGAGACCTTGTAACACTAACAAGTCACATGACATTGGGGAGGGAAAATGGCTAATTGGGCCCAATTTTGACATTTTCACTTAGGGGTGTACTCACTTTTGTTGCCAGCGGTTTAGACATTAATGGCTGTGTGTTGAATTATTTTGAGGGGACAGCAAATTTACACTGTTATACAAGCTGTATACTCACTACATTGTAGCAAAGTGTCATTTCTTCAGTGTTGTCATATGGAAAGATATAATAAAATATTTTCAAAAATGTGAGGGGTGTGCTATATATATATACACACACACTATACTGTATATACTGTATATATATATATATATATATATATTCTTACACTGCCTGCACTGACTCTATATACTGTACACTGAATGAGCTTATTCATACCCCTGGCAAATTTTGACTTAAAGTTACTTTTATTCAACCAGCAAGTAATTTTTGGATTGGAAATTACATAGGTGTCTCCCAAAAGATAATAAGACGATGTACAAGAGGCATTATTGTGGAAAAAAAACATTTCTCAGCTTTTATTTACATTTGAGCAAAAAGTGTCCAGTCCAAAATTATTCGTACCCTTCACAAACTGTCACAGTCTGTGGGAAAATCAAAAGTTCTATACCATTCCAAATCATCCAAGCTGTTCTAAAGCATCCTAATTACCCTGATTAATTGGGAACAGCTGTTTTAATCAACTCAACAGGTGAAAAACAGCAGCTCTCTGCAGTTGGTTTGTGGACAGTCATGCCTAAGGCAAAGGAGCTAAGTGAGGACCTGCGGCTGCGCATTGTGGCTGCTCACAAGTCAGGAAAGGGCTACAAGGCCATTTCTAAATGTTTTCAAGTTCCAGTGGCTACAGTGCAAAGTATCATTAAAAAATACAAGATGTTCCGCACTGTGGAAAATCTCAGAGGACGTGTTGGAAGCCAAAAGTGACACCTGGCCAGGAGGATAGTTAGAGATGTGAAAAAGAATCCAAGGATCACCACCAAGGTCATCCTGGTGAATCTGGGCTCTGCTGGTGGCAATGTCTCAAGGCAGACAATCCAACGGACACTGCACACTGCTGGGTTCCACGGATGCAGACCAAGGAGGACGCCACTTCTCCAGATAAGGCACACAAAAGCTCGTTTGGACTTTGCAAAAGCTCATCTGGACAAAGAAGAAGACTTCTGGTCTTCTGTGTTATGGTCAGATGAAACAAAAATGTAATTGTTTGGTCACAATTAGTGTTGAGCGAACCCGGACTGTAACGTTCGTGTCCGTACCGAACTTTCGGGTGTCCGGGACCCGAACACGGACATTTCAAAAAACGTTCGGGTTTGGGTTCTGGGTTCTGGTAGTTGATCACGCATGTTGAATAGCTGAAGGGCAGCCAATCAACAAGCGTTTCACTGTGCAAAAAACTTTACAGGCACAAGCCCAGGGCCTGTGGGCTTTCAAGCCATGCCTGTGCTTGCAATGTCAGGCCCAAGCGAGTTGTGATTAACACTGGTTTGTTAATGTAAAAACAAAGTAGACTGGTATTGTGTCTTCTGGTCTTCAGAAGAAGAAACAGGTCTACTCGAAAACGTTTCAGGTTTGCTCGAAAACACACGGAATAGACCTCTTCACCGCAGGAGGAACCAGACGTAGGCACCTTGGGTCGTCACACGTCACAGGCAACCTAACAGACGGAACTCTGTAACGGTGGTCGTCTCGGGTCTAAGTGGTCCTACTGGAACCACCACTAGGAAC
>BLSH010450346.1:374807-386270 GCA_018402905.1 Glandirana rugosa | reverse complement strand
ACTTTTTTTGACAGATAATGAAGATTTATGTTAGTGAAGCTGGTCAGTTCCAAAAACCAGGGACATTTCTATGGCTCACCATGTGTCAGGGGTTAGTGGAGGATTTCCAGCGTTCCTATTATAAAATAAGGAATTAGGATGGACCTTGATGGCATAGCACATACATGAAAACCCACATAATACCAGTCTGTGCTGGGTTCCTGTGCAGACCTCACAGCTAATGTAGTTCTTTTACATTTGGGATTTAATGAATGAGCCAGCAATATTTTATAAAGAATTAGGACTGACAGCTGAGTTATACTGTACATTGAGTGAGTGGAGTCTATAAGGGGTGTGGCTTCTAAGAAGTGGGATGGGACAAAAAGAAAGGCCGGGGTCTAGCGCCCCACCATCTTAAAACTTCACCAGCTGCCACTGAAATAGACTTCTCTGTTCCGTTGCTACTGCACGTGGGTTGGAGGTGGGCTTGTTCTCCAGGAGGACTGGTCGAACTCTGTGGAAAAACTTAGAAGGAACCAGGGAAGAAAGGGAGAGTGTAGCAAGTCTGAAAGAGGAAACAAAAGTTGGCACAGGATAATAACACACAAAATTAGTCTTCTAAAAAAAAAAAAAGAAAAAAAAAAACTGAATTAAGCTAAGCCCGAAAGGGGCGTTACAACCGAATAGACTCCTAAGGTACTGTCTAACCTCAATGCAAGGTGAACTGGGTGGACAGTTCAAGTAAAATTACACGTAGGGTCTGTAGTTAAGGGGGGAGGGGGGGGTCAGCGAAAGAAGAATCAACCAAACATGAGTGGATTCTAGTTGGGGGGGGGGGGGGGTCTGGGTGCTAAAATGCAGGATGAGCAGGGCCAGCCCATCTAGAAAGGGGGCACACTAATATAACAGAATAAATCACAAGCTACATGTTGTAGGCATCAGCCATTTCTCTGCTTATGGGTCTTGTGGGGGGTATCCGGGATGTTTATTTGGGTAAAATTTCCTCCCAACGTCAGGCTGCAGGGCCGGCATAGACACCAAGTCCCAGTCCGGGAGTTGCGGCATTGGGATCTCTAGGGTGTTGCAGAAGGACGGGAGATCCTCAGGATACCTCAACACCACAGTTTTACCATGACGTTTTTCAATAAGGCTGAAAGGGAAGCCCCAATGGTAGATAATGTCCTGCTCTTGGAGGGTGCATAGGAGGGGTTGGAGTAGCCTCCACTTCTGGAATGGTGATCCAGGAGAGGTCCGGGAAAATTTGAATGCAAGCTCCCTCAAATTGGATGTTCCGGTGGGTGCGGGCTTGTTTCATGATGTCCTCTTTGAGCGGATAGGAGTGGACTCTGCAGATCACATCCCAGGGTGCGGGCGACGGGTTTTTGGGCTGCAATGCTCTGTGGGCTCTATCCAATTTGTTTGTTCGGATCTTCACCTAGAATTGAGTTAAATAAAGTCTCCAGGGTCTGTTGTAGGTCCTCTGAGTCCTCCTGTTCCAGCAAGCTCCTCACCCTTATATTGTTTCTGCGGCCCCGGTTGTCCAGGTCCTCAGTATGTCTCTGCATGTCCCTAAGGAGGAGGCGGTGGTCTGATCCCTGGACCTGGGTGTGCTGGATCGCCAGTCTGGTCTCTTGTATATCATCCTCCTACCAGGTCCACTCTGTCTGCCAGGTGTTTAAGGCCTGAGTGAAGGGCCTGGATTTCATTGCGGCATGTAGATTTGACATCTTCGATTAATTGTTTGAAGTCAGCCTTTGTGGGAATGGACTGAAGATATGACTGCCAAAGGAGAGGCAGCTGCTGGCCTGGGGCAGACGAGGTGGCTTGAGAGTCAGAGTGCAAAAGGGAAGGGGGCAATAGATGGTTCTCCTGCTGCAGCTTGGAGAGCTGTGGCATTGGTCCCAGGAGTCCCAGGGCTCGGTCCAGGCCGAGGCCTGCATAGAGGAAGGATCCGGTGAATGGCCGACTCCAGTTGTATGTGTGGGGCACGGAGAGGAGACCGCATGAGCATATGTTTTGGGCAGCTCCTGAGGTGTTTGGCTGGTATCCCGAGTGGTGCTGCGGTCTCTGGAGCAGGGAGGACTCTGTGCTTTGGGTGGAGAGGGTGCTGTAGCCATGTGCTGTGGGGCCTCCGGTCACGCCTCCCGAGCGGCTGCCAGGGATGCGAAGGCCAGAGGGGGATAGGATGGCGGGCTTGCCAGCATGGAGCAATCCGTGGTTGGCGTGGGTGAGAGAGAGCCCTCTCTCTGGAGACCGGGGTCTGAAAGTGTCCTCAGGAGGCGCGGGAAGGCCTCTGAGCATTGGGTGTACATCGGTGGGGCCTGTGACAGGGGCAGCTCCTGCTGGATTGTAAGCAGGGCCGCGAGCTGCTTGCGTTCTGGGGTGTAACTCACCACCAACTGCTCGCCCCAGAGTCTCTTGATGGTTGGCTGTCGATTCATTGCTTGTCTCTCCATTCGGCCTGTGGAGCAGTGCAATCCATAGAGGGGGGGCGGCCTCCAGCGCCATCTTGCTTCTGTCAGCGTGCACCATGTCGAGCAGGGAAAAAGAAGTCCTTCAGGCTGCTCGATGAGCCCTGCCCCCCCCCCCCCCCCCGAGGTAGGGTGATTAAAACTATTCATTCTAGCAGAAAAAAAGTGACCCAAGCCATTTATTTGAAAGTTTGGAAACCTTTTTGTTCATGGTTAGACACCAGGAAGCAGTCGGCAGATGTGGCAGCTGTCCTGGAACTTTTGCAAGATGGAGGCAGATCAAGGACTGGCCATAAGTACCTTGAAAGTACAAGTGGCAGCTTTGTCTTTTTTTTTTTTCCTTTTTTTTTTTTTTTTTTTTTTTTTTTTTGTACAACCCCTGGCATTAGACCCGCTAGTCAGCAGGTTCTTCAAGGGGTTAGCCAGAATGAGGCCTGCTCCGTTCAAAATGTTACCCAAATGGAATCTGACTATGGTGTTACAGGGCCTGGATTAGGCATTTGCAAGAAGAACCTCTATCCCTGAAGTGGGCCACACTCAAAACTGTGTTTTTAGTGGCAATCTTCACAGCCAGCCATATTAGCGAGTTACAGGCTCTTTCTATCAAAGAGCCTTTCTTGCAGATTTTTGAGGACAGACTGGTGTTACGGACAGACCCAGGGTTTTTGCCGAAAGTGGCTTCTAAATTCAACAGGACACAGGAGATTGTTCTGCCTTCCTTCTGCGCATCTCCAACTGGGCCTAAGGAAGTGGACATCTGGATTTGAGGACCTGTGTCTTGCATTATTTAGAGTTCTCGAAAGACATTAGGAAATCCTATGCTCCTTTTCCATTTTGCATTCTGGTAAATGGTTGGGGTGTCGAGCTTCGAAGGGCACAATTGCCCGCTGAATTAAGCAAGTGATTATGGAGGCTTACAAGATCCTTAAGAAGGAATGCCCATTTTTCCCCCATGGCTCATTCCACAAGGGCACTGTCGGCCTCTTGGGCAAAGCGAGCTGGGGCGACACCAGAACAAATTTGCAGAGCAGCGAACCTGGTCAAGTTATTCGACCCTTATGAACCATTACAGATTGGACCCCACCTCAGCGCAAGATCAAGCGTTTGGGAGAAAAGTCCTCCAGGCGGTTGTCCCCCAACCCCCCTCCCAATCTGGTAAGTTCTCGATGATCCTATCTAGTGCTGTCCTGGACAGACTACAGAAAACCAGAGTTACTTACCGGTAACTCTGTTTCTGGGAGTCGTCTAGGACAGCAGGGATTCCCCTCCCTATATGCTGTTATAACTTTGGACGAGTGTGTTTCTTTCAGAAATCTTTCCAGAGAAGTTTGCGGATAAAGACTGAGTGGGGAGGAGTAAGGGGAGCCGCCCCTTTATAGACTTGACCCTTTGTATTTCCTGCCTTCAGAGGTGGTGCTGTATCTCTTTAGTGCTGTCCTGGACGACTCCCAGAAACAGAGTTACCGGTAAGTAACTTTGGTTTTTAGAGTGCATCACAAAGCATAGGTCCTTTTTTGTGCTTTTTCACTCTGCTATTGCTTGCTGACAAAATTGAGGCAGTGCTGGGGGGTGGGGTTGGGGGTGGTGAGTAAAGCTTTACCAGTGTCCAATCCCCTAGAGGTTCAGCATAACCCAATGGTCTAAGAGTTAACTCTCTTGTGTCCTATGAAGTACTCAAAGAAAAGGATTTTACAGGTAAGCCAAAAATACAATTTATTTATTTATTTATTTTTCTTTACAAAAAAAATTCAAATGGCCATTGCAACACAGCTACACTTTTGGCAAAAACATACATCTGGCATATGAATAACCAGATATAATACTTGGGAATACTGTATAGTACTGAGGCTTTGATTGGGCCTTTTAATATGAGCAAAAAATACACGATCCAGCATAATTTTTTTTATTTAGGTCACTATTGAGCCTGCAACAAAAATAATACATTTTGAAACTCCTAAAAATGGATATTTGCATACTAATGCATACGAAACCAAAACTCTAAAAGTTTGTCATGTTCTGACAATCTCCCACTGTTCAAGCAAAAAGTGTTGGCGTTGGAGTTCCACTTTAACATTTCTCATAAATTATGGCACAAGTTTTAATTTCAAAACCCGCTTGAACTACACCTAACTTATTTTTCTGAGAAAACGGGGTAAACTGAGCTTTTACATGTGATTTTGTTCTGATTTATTACCCAGTGTGCTTTACATACTAGGAAGTGGTTGTTCACATATTGTGCTTTTAAGTCCTGTTTCTGGTATGTATGTAAATGTGTTTTTTTTTTGTTTGTTTTTTTTTTTTTTCTAATGATTAAGGTTTTAACTAAATTCAAGCGGCCTTTATCCAAGAACAGCAAATTACAAGTAGAAATATTTGAAGAGCTTAAACAGTTAAGTATATTTTCTAGCTTTCTAAAATGCATCACACAGTGCTAAGCTTCTCTCTCCTTTCCAACATTCATAAGCCAGTGTCTCCAAAGTGGGGATGATAAATTTATAGCCATTTGAACAATTACTATTTTTTTTTTTTTTTTTTTTTTTTAATGCTGTTTTTGGATTGTGCTATGTAAACAAAGTGTACTACCACCTATATAGAGCTGGCACACATAGTTGACCATTTCTTTCCTGCTAAAGGAAGAAATTGGCAAATTGTGGGGGAAGCTGTTTGTGAAGATTACCATTGGCATGTTTGGGCTGTTTCTTTTCCCTAGAATTTTTTTCTATCTTCCATTGAGGGACATAGAAATTCAGAAACAGGTCATACTGCCACTTACAGGAGATTGGGACATGCTTTATTTACTGACATATCCTCGGAAATTGCTGTACCTGGACACCCTGGAGGATTGTGGGGCTAACCTAGAAATTTAGCATTTCGAGCAGTGGGCTCTGCATTATGGCACTTTCAAGACCTTTGTGTACTGTTATCTACAGAGCATATGCAGGCTTCAAAGCTGTGACAGTCGCAAGTATGAACTTATCTCTGAAAACTTAAAGCGGAGTACCACCCAAAAGTAGAACTTCCGCTCCTCGCTCCTTTGCAAAGCAAGCTCCAAAGCTCGGCCGCGCGGCCATCTCAAAGCACTGTGGTGCATGTTTTTATGCCTCTTATCGCCTGCACAAGTGCATTGTTTGTGAGTACATTGTTGTTTTTAATACTTATTCCAATAAATTTAATGGAGAGTACATAGATCCAGTGTTCCTTTTTTTTATATTTTTATATATATATATATATATCTATTGGCTTTTGGGAGCTTTGGAGCTTGCTTTGCAAAGGGACTGCTACTCAGTATACCTTACTCATCGGATCTAAGTGTTTGGAATACCTGAAGGATTTCCTGCTGTGCTCAACTTGGAGGGTGTTGTTGCTGTATGATCCGCACTGGGTCGGATCAGTGAGGTAAGAGGCTGGTGTTTCCTGTGGTGGATGGGATGTCTCACTGTCTTCACCAAGTTGATCTTGCACCTGTTTCACTGATGGACTCCTAATAGCACTACTTGAGCAATTGTATGACTACCTTTATCTACTGACAGACTTTTTTCTTAGCATTTTTTAAGCAACGCATGTATATTGTATTACCATCATTCATTATTTTTATCACTACTTATAATTTTATTAGCGCTGCACTTTTTTATTGTATACCGTCTTTTCAAAGTTTTTGAATTGTCCTTGGAGTGTCTAGCTGCTGCTTTCATTCTAATATCATATTGTCCCTTGCGCTGAATATTTTCTATGTTTTATTTTTTTTTAACACCGGCGCCGTTAGCCGCCGAGTAAAATGGAAGTGACGTTATGACGTCGCTTCCAGAATTTGCCAAAGGAGACCCGATCGGAGCCGATTCCGGCTTCTATCAGGTCTCCTTCTAGCCGGCGGATGCGCCGGATCATCGATCCAGTCTCCCGGTGGGACGGGAGGCCGGAGAAGAGTGGCGGAAGGCATGTCCCCTCCCGCCCCCGGGTATGACGGCCGAGCGTCTCCCGAGCCGGATCGGTCATTACCCCCTGATAGCCGACCGTCTACTCTAAAAAAACGATACCGGGATATAGCCTGTAGCTGCAGGCTATATCCCGGTACTGCCACTCAAAACCAGCCGCCGCCTATTTACGGCGCTGGTTGGGAAGTGTTTAAAGTGATAAAAGTCTGTTTTTTTGTTTAAAAATAACAAACATGTTATACTTACCTGCTCTGTGTAATGGTTTTGCACAGAGCAGCCCAGATCCCCCTCATCTTGGGTCCCTTGCCGGTGCTTCTGGCCCCTTGCCCCTGCCGAGTGCCCCCACAGCGAGCAGCTTGCTATGGGGGCACTAGAGCCGAGCCCCTGCTCTGTGTCCATTTAGACACAGAGCCTTAGCACGGCCCTTCTCTCTTCTCATTGGCTCATTGACGATGGCAACCGCTGCTGTCTGAGAGGGAAAGTTCCGGACAGCTGAACCTCTTGTGCAACATCTCTGGATCGAGATGGGGCTCTGGAAAGTATTTGGGGGGCTGCTACACACAGAACTTTTTTTAACTTAATGCATAGAACGCATTAAGATAAAAAAACTTCTGTCTTTAGAACCACTTTAATGAGTTAGGGCTCTTTCAGACTGGTGGCCGGAGGGAAGTAAAAACAGGCGGTGGAGCCGCACACCAGAGTTCTAACATTGCAGCCTGAGATGCCTGTACACTTGCCATGGTCATGTTTTGCTTCACGTCACAGCAATTTAGCTCGGGCTACAGCGTTTGAGAGGCAGCACCACGTGTCCTAATCGCCCACTTGGATCAATGATGCTGCACCTCAGCCACAAGCCAAAACACTTAGCTCGCAGTTGTGGTGTGGTCATGCAATGTAAAATTGCAATTCGGCAAGTATCACCTCTTAAATATCTGCTATACAGCAACCTACTGTGGATTGCTTTTCATAGGGTGGTAAGCATTACCATTTGTATATAAGAAAAGGCTGCACTGAACATAATATACCTAAAAACAGTCTGTAATAGAGGTGAATGAGCTTTGCAGTATTCAGTTCAAATGGTGTGATAAAGTCCACTGAGCTAATAGGCTCCACCGCAGTGTAACATCCATAAATCCCACGGCACCCCAAACACCCCAGTGTGATGTCCACCACCAGTATAGCTGACCGCTTACCAGAAGATGTGGACCCCTTAGTCATAGGGGGTCAATACAGCCTGTGGCTTCTAACCCAGTCAGGATGTAGCTCTGCACAAGGATTCCCAGACTGAGATCTAAAGTGGCACTAATGGCACTCGATAACAAATAGCTCCTGGTGCAGACAGTGGTCCTAGGATGTACAGCAGCTGGAGTTTGGGGGGGGGGGGGGGATCAGCTTCTTGATTTGGGGAATGCTGGATCCTGGGACCACTGTCTGCACCAGGAGCTATTTGTTATCGAGTGCCATCAGTGCCACTTTCGATCTCCGTCTGGGAATCCTTGTGCAGCCACGTCTTCCGGTAAGCGGACATCTATACTGAACTGAATTCTGCAAAGCTCATTCACCTCTATTACAGACTGTTTTTATTCTTATATTATTAAGCATTACCACTTGACTGAAAGAGGCCAAAGGTTAGACAAACTAAAGCAATGGGATCTATTTCACTGTTTGGCACCTTTCAAATTTCCCATCACAGTTTTCACTGCAGTGAGGGTTAAGGCTGAGGGACCAACTTCAGATAAAGCAGCACCTGTAATCAAGAACCTGGGACCCCTCTAATTTGAGTTGTCTTCATCTTCTGCTCCTTCAGGCAGGTCCACAAGGACCTCTATGTCCACCTTGGGCTTTTTGTCTTAGTTCTCAACTGCTGGAGCAATCTGCTCCAAGTGCATTCTGGTGCCATACCTTGAATTTTTGACCTTTCTGAGCCTCTAACTCAAAATGTGCCCAAGGCCCCTGTTACCATCAGGTTCTGAGTCCCTGCAGTCGTCTCACGAAGAAGCTGTTTTTGAGCCACCTGCAGATGACTCAGATTTACAAAGGATGTCTGGGGCCTTGGTTTCCAATCGTGATGGTTTGTTAAATATTGGCCAACAAAGCTGTAACTTGGTTACCCTTCAAGGAAAGTCTCCTCTTTGCCTATGATACAGTCATTACCAATGGCTTCTTCATCCATTACAGCATTAGTAGCACATAAAAATTTAGAGCCTACCTCTCACTCTCTCTCAGGTGATAGGGTTTGAAGCCAGAGATCATTTAACCTTTGTCTTTTTTAGCCTCTTTCCACAAGTGTGGGGCCTGCTGATCCTACTGGGTCATTGGGTACTTTACTTCCCTTGCATTTGGGTGCCCAGGTCACCCCCTGTGGCCTTCAGCTTAGTCCCATAAGTTGTGCATCTCCTTTAGCAGCCCCACTTCACCCTTCTGATATTAGTGCACATCACTCTGTATCTTACCAGGGTTGTCTGGGTGCCCTGCACCCTGGGACCTATGAATCCTCCTCTAGTAGGAACTTTTCCATAGGAGTAAAATGCCATTTGGTCTTGAACTCCTCCCTTACAGGGTAGATGTGATTGCTCCCTACAGTAATTGATACTTACTGATACCTTTTTGATCTACAGTTTGGACAAAAAACAGTCTCTACTTCTCCTAGTAAGGACCTGATTCTTCAGTGTCCTCCAGCAGCATTAGTCTCTGCTAGGGCTGAAACAACTGATCGCCAATAATCCATTATAATCAATAGTAAAAATAGTTGTCTATTTTATATAGTTTTTACTATTTTCATCATGGATTAGTTGGCCTGCATACAGAATAGTGGTGCACCGAATGGAAATTTTGGTACCAAAAATGAAGGATGTACTTGGCCAAAAAACGCGAAACCTACCGTTTTTAAAAAAATGTTTATATTTTTATATATAATTGTATTGTATTTTATTCGACTTTTTAATTAATATCAACAATTTAAATTAATATGAATTTTTATTGTTGGCCATTATTGGCACCTTGTTGGTGCAAGAAAATCTCAAGAGAAATGCAGTCTCTAACCATCTTTTGTATCATGTCTGCAATCTCTTAAACTTAAACACACTGCTAATAGTATTAGCAAAATTTTCATTTGGTACACCTCTAGCAGGCATGATACAGGCGACTGTTAGACTGCAGAAGTAGTTCAGGAGATGGTCAGAGACTGCAGACGTAGTACAGGAGATGGTCAGAGACTGCAGACGTAGTACAGGAGATGGTCAGAGACTGCAGACGTAGTACAGGAGATGGTCAGAGACTGCAGACGTAATACAGGAGATGGTCAGAGACTGCAGATGTAGTACAGGAGATGGTCAGAAATTGCAGGCATTGTACAGGAGATGGTTAGACTGCAGACATGATACAAGAGATCAATGTAGCCTCACCAGTGCATGTCAGATGCAGCCTCACCAGTGCTTGTAGATGCAGCCTGCCTGTGCCCATAAGATGCAGCCTCACCAGTGCCTGTGGATGCAGCATGCATGTGTCCATAAGATGCAGCCTCACCAGTGCCCACAAGATGCAGCCTGCCTGTGCCCACAAGATGCAGCCTCGCCAGTGCCTGCAGATGCAGCCTGCCTTTCCCCGGAACAGAGCAGCGATCTCCGTGCGTCACGGAGCAGGATTTGAATTGCCCGGGGCCGCAGTAACAATGTCCCCTCTCCTGTGATAAGTCACACTGATTCCATGTCCTGGCATTGGATCAGTGTGCCATCTTACAGCAGGCGGGACATTGTTACTGCGGCCCGTGCAATTCAGCTCCCTGACACAGGAAGATCAGTGCTCTGCAAGGAGGGAGGGGAGGACAGGACCTTAAGCAGGATGGAAACCTGCAATGGGCGGCACCCGGCAGCGTGGCTACTGCGCATGGGCAATTATCGGCGCAGCTATTGGCTTTTTGTTTTCTTTCGGCAATGTGCAGAAAACGCTATGTTTTTTGGCCGCCGAAATTTCGGTGCACCCCTAATACAGAATGCATTATTTGTTTACATGGAAGTATACACAGTGCAGCGCACATACATCTCAGTTCATCGTCCATACATGCCAGTAAATGCCTGAGAGCTTGTGAATGTGTGAGGAGCAATGCCCTATGGGACACGTAGTCCTGGGCAGTAGAAGGAAGTGGTTCAAAGTGATTCTAAAAACAGATTTTTTTATTTTTTTTTTATGCATTAGTGTTACTAAACCCAGGGCCCTGCATTCACTATATCTGGTCTCCCACAGTACACTGAACATGGAAATGCAATCATTTTAGTAAATATAAACTGCTAAATACCTTTCCTCCTCATCAGCAGTGTATAGCAGTCTTGTGACTTCTATCAATTCCTGGTAAATCTTGCAGGAGTAGTTTTCATACTGCACTGAGCTGTCCTAACAGGATGCAGGGACCCCTGACCCTCTGTCTGGACAGTGCTGGTTGGCCCTGTGCTGATCACATGCACTCTCCCAAGAAAAAATACCCTCTAGCAATACACACCAAACTGACCATTGGCAGCCTGACACCAAAGGCTTTGTACTATCTAGACATGTTCTGGAGTTAGTGGAAGACTCCATAATCTGTGCATACAAGATCAAACAGCCTTTTTACACAAATGCAAAGGATTAACCCCTTAGGTTCCACAGTGAGTCTAATAAGCATGCTTTAATGCACATAGACTGATTTTACGGTTGTGGGTTTAGTACCACTTTACAACTGGCCCATAGCCGATTGACGGCTACAGGGCAGTCTGTTAATCCTGGGAGGATGTACAGTGACGTCTTCCCAGAATCGCGCACCCGATACGTGTCTAATACCTCAGAAGGTGATTGAGGTCTTGTACAGATCTATCATGTTTCGGAAACCACAGTCCGACGGTTACCAGTCAAACCACACATAACGATCTCCCATAAAAAAGAACCCTCTCACGTACACTAGTCGTGTCCCGGTTGGTCGTGACAGGTCTGTCTCCCAGTCCCCAGGGACGTAGGACAATCCTGTCGAGTCACGTCATACTTTTGATGAGGACGTTCTAAATGGTCCTTAACTATCTTCAGTGTTCTGACGATATGGACAGAGAATATGT
>BLSH010450346.1:360514-371601 GCA_018402905.1 Glandirana rugosa | reverse complement strand
GCTCCTGTTTTGCCGGTGGCATGGGAGGCCGGAGAAGAGCGGCGGGAGGGTATGTCCCCTCTCGCGGCCCGGCATAACGGCCGAGCGCCTCCCGAGCCAGATCGGCCGTTTTCGCTGGATAGCCGATAGCCCACTCTAAAAAACTAACCGGGGTATAGCCTTTAGCTGCAGGATATACCCCGGTACATCAACTTAAACCTGCCGCTGTTTATAAAAGGTGATTTGCGTTAAGTGGTTAAGGGGGCTTAAGTGCCCACTGGTTAAGGTAAGAAAATCTTCTGAGATCTGCTCCCTCCTGTATATTTACCTGATCCCAATCTTGATCCAGTGTTGTGCCCCACTCTCTCTCCCCTCACAGGACTCCGATGCAGCAGTGGAAGCCATTGGCTCCTGTTGCTGTCCGTCACAGCCTGTGAGGAGCGAGGGGGGGGGGGGGGTGGAATGCAAGGCTGAGCCAAACTGTGTGTGTCAACCTATGCACACAGTGTGGCTAGGGGTCTTTTTGCATTAAACACTTAACGTGAATTGCCGTTTATAAACGGCGGCAACTTTAAGTGGATGTATCAGGGTATAGTCTGCAGCTACAGGCTATACCCCAGTACCTTTTTTAGAGCAGTCGGCCGGCTATATGGTGATAACGGCCGATCTGGCTCGGGAGCCGCTTGGTCGTTATCCCAGGGAGCGGGAGGGGACACACCCCCCCCCCCCTGCCACAGTCTGCTGCTTTTCTCCGGCCTCCCGTCCCACCAGGAGATCGGAGCTCCGATCGGACACATCCAGCCACTGTGTGGAGTCCCTGTGGAAGCCGAAATCTGCTTGGATTGGGACTCCTTTGTACATTTCCGGAAACTACGTCAATTCTGGTTTACTCGGCGCCCAACGGTGCCAGTTTTAAAAAAATTTTTAGACCCTCGATCCCTCCATAAAGAGTACCTGTCACCGCCTATTACTATCACAAGGGATGTTTACATTTCTTGTGATCGCAATAAAAGTGATCAGATTTTTTTTTTTTTTTTTTAAAGGAACAGTGTTAAAAAAAATGAAATAACATTTTTTTTTAAAGCGCCACCATCCCCGCAAGCTCGCACAGCAAAGAAACTGCATACGTAAGTCGTACCCGCATATGACAACGGTGTTCAAACCACACGAGGTATCAACGCGATCGCGAGAGTGTGAGCAATAATGCTAGCAAAAGATCTCCTCTGTAACTAACCTGGTAACCGTTAAAATTTTTTAAAGCGTCACCTATGGAGAGTTTTAAGTACCAGAGTTTGTCGCCATTCCGCAAGTGTGCGCAATTTTCAACCCTAAAATGTATTGTATCTATTTACTCGGCGTAACATCCTCTTTCACAATATACAATTGGGCTAACTTTACTGTTGTCTTTTTTTTTTAACTCTAAAAGTGATTTTTTTCTAAAAAAAAAAGTGCGCTTGAAAGGCCGCTGTGCAAATACAGTGCGACAAAAAGTATTGCAATAATCACCATTTTATTCTCTAGGGTAGGGCTTGACAAATTTGCCTTGAATCTAGGAGCCAGCTAAAAAAGTTAGGAGCCAGTTTTTTATAGTGTAGTGTGGGGTTGTCAGCGCCAGGGGTAAGACAAGTAATTTGCGCCCCTAACTTACAGCAGAGCAGCCAGTCAATAACTCCACCATTACATCAGGGTTATAGGCTGGCCAGAAAGAGTGACACTAAAAAATCTGTTATGGGGGAAACTCCTTATTATGCCGAATGCATCGTGACTGCGGCATGTAAAACGCCCTCATCTGCTGCCTAATGGAGCTTAAGGGTGGCAAAAACATGTCTCTACTGCACATTATTACCACCCAACTTGCACATCTAAACAAAGCCTTAGTGACAAAAAAAAAATTACAAAAAAAATACAAAAAAGAAGGTGAAAAGTATTCCAGCGCTGCTGATCTTCTGCTGCCTCTTTGCAGCCACTTCCTGCCTACATGTGTCTCCCCCACAGTGACTTTTCATTTCTCTGGTGGGTTTCCGGTCACCATGAAATACTGGAGCCCAGCTGCACATAGAGTGGTAATTGTTGATGGTACACAGGGCTTTATCACAATTTTGTTGCTTAGAATAAAGGTCACGTTTCTCGCGGTGTGACATCTTTCATATTATACGAAAAAATAATGGGCTAACTTTACTGTTTAGTTTTTTTTATTCATTAAAAGTGTATTTTTTTCCAAAAAATTGCGCTTTAAAGACCGCTGCGCAAATACCATGTGACATAAAATATTGCAGCAACCGCCATTTTATTCTCTAGGGCAGGGGTGTCAAACTGGCGGCCCTCCAGCTGTTAGAGAACTACAAGTCCCATCATGCTTCTGCCTGTGGGAGCCATGCTTGTACCTGTCAGCCTTGCAATGCCTCATGGGACTTGTAGTTGCACAACAGCTGGAGGGCCGCCAGTTTGACACCTGTGCTCTAGGGTCTCTGCTAAAAAATAATATATAATGTTTGGGGGTTCCAAGTCATTTTCTAGCAGAAAACACTGGATATTTAATTGTAAGCCACTAATGTGAGAGAGAGAGTTTAGTCTATAAATGGTTAAACTTTCCTGATAGCCCGGAGATAATTGCTTTGAAAGAAGAAGATACATTGTTTGTTACTTTTCTTCATTCTAAGTTGAAACAAATATCCCGGCAGCCTGCCAAGTTTAACAGCTGTTAGATGAAGCAGAGAACTCTCGGCTCTCCTTGAATCTGACAGCTGTTTTAACATGGGGAGAGCAGGAACGGCAGTCACTCGCCAGGACGCGATTTCTGGTCGCCATGGCGACCTGGCGCCCAGGGTTTGTCGAGGCCTGCTCTAGGGTGTTTGAAAAAAAATAAAATATATAATGTTTGGGGGTTCTAAGTAATTTTCCAGCAAAAAACTTGTAAACAACAAGTGTAAAAAAGGGCTCCGGAGCTTAAGGGGTTAAGATAAAAAGCTTTGTGCGTGCAGCAACCCCCCCCCAATACTTGCCTGAGCCCATCTTGATCTAGGGATTGTTGCAGGAGTGTCGGCTGCCTGGGGCTCCCTTCCTCATTGGCTGAGACAGCAGCGCGGCACCGTTGGCTCCTGCTGCTGTCAGTCAGCCAATGAGGAGAGGAAGGGGGGGTGGGGAAGGGCTGGGCCGCGGCTTTGTGTGGACACAGGGAGCTGTGGCTCAGCTTGGGTGCCCCTATAGCAAGCTGCTTGATGTAGAGGCACTCAACAGGAGGGAGGAGCCAGGAGCACTGAAGTGGTACCCGAGAAGAGGAGGATCTGGGCTGCTCTGTGCAAAACCACTACACAGGGCAGTTAAGTATAACATGTTTGTTATTTTTAACTAAAAAAAACCCCAAGATTTTAGTATCACTTTAAGGGCTTTATGCAGGGAAGATCAGCATTTGAACCCAGGGAAGCTGGAGGCTGATAGAATAGAGGTAAATTCAAGAGGTTGTAAAGGCAAAAGTTTTTTTTTTTTACTGCATTCTCTGCATTAAGGTAAAAAGCTTCCTGCATGCAGATATCCTCCCAGCTATTGGCTCCCGCTGCTGTCACAGCCAGTGAGGAGGGAGCAGGGGCGAGGCTGAGCCCTGTCCTGTGGATCAATGGAGACACAGAGCGGGGCTCAGGAGCGAGCATGCACGAGTGCCCCCATAGCCAGTGGCTTGCTATGGGGGCACTCTGAAGGCAGGAGGAACCAGGAGTGCTGGTGGGGGACCTGAGAAGAGGAGGATCAGGGCTGTTGTGTGAAAACAATTACACGGAGCAGGTAAGTATAACATGCTTGTTATTTAAAAAAAAAAAAAAAATGACTAGTATCACTTTAAGGAATTACAATCAATGTAAAGTAAACGTTTACCAGTAATGTGCATTATATTTGAAAATGATTATATCCATGCAAAAAGGTCTCCAGCCTATAGTACTACTTTAAAATAAAAGATTTATAGTGTGTTTGTTTTTTTTTTGTTTGTTTTTTCTTGACATATCCATTGTGGTACTCAGAAGACCCTCCCAGAAGAGTTGGTTTATTGGATTCTTGCCGTGCAAGTTCTTCTGCGGGTCCTATCATATGCAAACCTCATCAAGATGTGGCTTCCTAGGTCTGACACTGGTAACTTTGGGTCGCCACTGAGTGTGCCTGTTCATCTCAGGGCCCCGCTAGAGAAGTCAACTCTGCATCAATATCTGTCAAGGATATTTCTCTGTCTTACTCTTTTGAGGTTTGTGGGAAAGTTGGGACATGCCTTTCTAGTACAGACCCCCCACCCCCTTCCCCCCTTTGTGGAATCCTCAGTTCTTTTTGTCTTCCCCATCTTTATACATAAATGCAATCTGGGTGAGACATCCCAATGGTCTCTTTGGATTAAGACCAAATGATCTCATTGGACCAAGAGATGTCTTGGTCCTCCACCCTTCACTGGGATGATCTCTCTGATGGGTATATTCCCCTGCTAGGGAATTCTGTCTGGTTCCGTAGAGCACATTGTTAGATTGGTCAGGTATCCTTTTGTGGGTCGTAATCCTGTCCTGACCTCTTTTGGACATCACCTGAGTGCTGCAGGATCTTCCTTTCAGGGATGGTTTGGGAACTCTCCCTGCTACAGGGTGTAGGGTGATGTGGTCCCTACACCATACAGAGTTGAGTGTTTTATTCCTAACTACACTACTTTTCATAGAGACAAGACATCACCACCTGGATCCCCGCAACTAATGGTTTTTACATTGATGGGTAAGGGTTCAGCACTTGAGTACCCCTCTTAATGTAAAGCGGTTGTCTACCCATCGATTTAATAGTGTCAAAGAAGAGTTAATATTCCCGGCATGCCGGAAATGCTAGCTGTCTTCTTGATTGTGCTCTCAACCAAACTATCAAACCATCCAATGGGTGGTGTCATAATGGATCACATGTGCAGCATCATGGCAGTTGCAGATTAAACAGAGGCTAAGGATGTCAGCTTCCTTAGCTGAAAATGATAGGAGAGTATACAACCACTTTAACTGGAAGGTCAGCAGGCATAGTACACTGGGACCCTGCTGCAGATCTTCCCTGAGAGGGAAAGTGTAAGTCCAGAAGCCTTCATGGGGCCTGACCACTGGGAGATAGGTCCTCCCACGGCTGAGCTGAAGCCTTTTGAGGAAGTCCCCTTGGATCCCTTCTTCTGTCCTATTGCCAATCAGGAAAATGCTCTTATTAGTATGATTGCTCCTTGGCTGAGGATTCTGCACTGATCCAGGGGTAAATTGGATGAGTCTTTGAATCCTGTAAAGGGTAAGTGGTAAGTCAGGTTACAGCTTTCTGTCACGCCTCAAGAACACCCCTGGCAATTTGGCCTACCCTTTCTGCAGTTGCCACGCTCAGCCTACCTCTACTTTCCGGTGGACTTCATGGTTGGGACCCTTGATGGGTTTTTTTTTTTTCATGGGGGTCGTTTTTCTACCCTTTGGGGTACACTGGGCTTGATCCTCACAACCATCTAATTGCAAGAATGGTGGTCTGATTAGACAACCTTTTTCCTCATCATTGAACGTCCTTTCCCAGAAGCCCAACACTTTGAAATGCCAGGCTTAGCCTTCTCCTGTTAACTTGCTGGTTGTCTTTTTTTTTTTTTTTTTGGGCTTGTTTTGTGTCCAAACTTCCTCCTGAGGACTTATTTTGCAATTTTCTCCTGTTGACCCCCTGTTTAGTAGTGTTTTTCACATCTTTTTGTGGATTGTTGTTTGGACCTCCAGTCTCTCGCTTGTTGAGGCCAATTATTTCCTCAGGTAGTTTTTTTCCCCCTTTGAGGCGATTCTCTGTCCTAGTCTGCAGCACCAGGTTGTTTCTCTGTGCCCTCCTCTTGGTCATAGCAGTTCTGCCTTGAAGGGCTTCATCTCATCTAGCTGTCATCAGGGAATTCATAATTCTGTAATATGGACGGTTTCCAAATTTTTTTGGGCTTGTCAATGGCTTTTGTCCACCTCTTAGTTGGGCTGCTTTTAGACATCCAGCTGCTTCCTAATTCCCAGGTCCCTCTGGGCGATGGAGAAAATGATTATTGTATTTACTGTAAAAAAAATTTCTTCAAGTCCCTCCCTTCTATTTGGTTCTGTGTATTTCCTGCTTATAATCATTTGTTTGCCAGTGTCCCAAAGTCCTGCAGGTGGCAGTTTAACACAACTGTTTCTGGATTCCTGTGTCCCTCAAATCCTTAAATCTACCTCATAGGGTAACTTAAAGGATGTTTCAAATTTTGCAGAAAATTGTTGATGATACTTGCTTTAAATTTGCTATGTCAATGGGGATAAGTAACAATTTTTAAAAATTCTAGCTTACGCTTTTTAGATGCTCTCCTCTGGAACTTCCAGCAAGGAAAACATCTACTTAGTTTTTCTTTGTTATGAGGGGGCTAGTAAGCTGTGTTTGCAGTAATTAACCCTGTCTGTACTGTGTAGACAGATCTCATCCGTTGTACTAGATTTGAAAACTGTATTAACAAACGATTAAGGGCCAGTTCACACCACATGCAGTGCAGTCCTTTTTTCTGCATCAAGAATGCATGGAAAGTATGTTACATGGGTTCCAATGGATAGTTCACACCAATACATTCAGTTCCAGTGCATTTCACTTCCAGAAAAAAAGTACAACATGCTGCTTTTTCCCTGCACAGAACTGTACTGGAATGCATACAAAATGCACCGGACCCCAGTACAGTGACAGGAAAAGGAAGAAAAATGTATTTCAACTCCTCCCTCCCATGATCCTCTTCTGGCCACATACCCATCCGGATAAGATGAAGCATAGAAAGCTGTATCTGGACACTGATAGGCTCCATCAACAGTGGATGTACCCAATAAAGCCTTCTCTTGCAGGCATGCATTCTCAATAGTGCAATGGCCATAACCATGAATAATCTTGCCAGTGCAGACATCTTCTCTACACAGCAGCATGCAAATGACACTTCCAAGGAATAAACAAAGTGATCTGACAGGAAAAGTGACCCGGAAGCATTGTCTTGATGAAAATAAAGATTTTGCAATCGAAATGACCCAAAATAGGAAGGAAAAAAGCATCTGGAATGTATTCAGAAATGCATAAAAAAGTGTTAAAGTGCATGCAGAAACGCATGCGGAACGAATCTGGAGGATGTTTTTGTGGTGTGAACTGGCCCTAAAGATTTAGGAGCTGGGCTTCTCCATTGTATGTTAGTGCTAGTTCACACCAGATGCAGTTACATGCACTTTTATTCTGCACTAAAATGCATACACAGTGTTTTCCATGTATTCCAATGGCTCTCATTCACACCAGTGCAGTCAGTTTCTGGGGCAGAAAAAAACTCGAGCATGCTGCATTTTTTTCTGCACAGAACTGTACTGGAACATAGCATATTGTATCAAAAACGCACTGGAACTGCATGTGGTGTGAACTGTAAGCAAAAACTGATCCGGAACGTATCTGGAGTGCATTTTTGTGGTGTGAATTGGCCCTTAATGGGAACTGAACTCAGCCTGTCCCCAGCATAGCTATTAGGACAGATCATGCTGAGCTAGCAGAGAAATGCTTGCAGTCACTCATGACCCGTTCTCCTCAAAATATCCAAAAGGGTAAGAAATATTTTTTAAAAATTGTTTAGGTATGCTGTGTGAATAGGAACACACAACAAAAATGCAGTGTGGTTTTCTCAAATTTGACTGCAAAAGTCAATACGCTTTAACCACCAGACTTTCATCCCCTTCCTGCCCAGGCCAATTTTCAGCTTTCAGTGCTCACACTTTGACAGTTGCTCAGTAACACTGTGTACCCAAATGAAATGATTGTGTTTTTTTTTTTCATTCATACTGATCAAGCTTTCCTTTGGTGGTATTTAATCACCACTGGCTTTTTTGTTTTTTGCTATTTAAGCAAAAAAGTTGGGAGGTTTTTTGGGAAAAAATTGCATATAAAGAATCTTTCTTAATAACATTAAGCCAAAGTGTATTCTGTTGCATTTCTTTGGTAAACCTAATTCAAATCGGTGTATATTATTTAGTCTGTGTGAAAGTTAGTCTACAAACTGTGGAATATATATTTGAAAATTGACCAGTTCTGATGTACTAACTGCTTATTTTGTTTCCTGAAATGCCAGGACAGTACAAATATCCCTCAAATCACTATAGTGACACTAATAATTTGTGAAAAAATATTTTAAAGATATTCAATTTTTTTTTTTGAACAGTTTGTCACCAGTGCAATGCAGTGTTACCATAGTTGACCCTGCATTGCTCTAGGGAGGCGATTGAGTTTTTTTTTTCGTGTGAATACTTATACAGCCATGATGGCCCCAGCTATCACATAGTACAGGGCTGTTGTGATTGGCCCTGTGATCACTGTCCAAAGTTCTCAATGGAATGACAGCAATTATTTACTACTGGACAAGTAATAGCTGTGATTGGTAACAGAAATCACATGGTACCAGGACGGAGCACAGCTGCCCATAACTCGGATCAGTAATGCACTGGTGGTCACAGGGGCACGCACAAGGCACAGTTCTGGGAGGATGAACGGGCACGGTTAATCTGAATAAACACATTTTGTAAAACTTCATGTTCAAATGATGTAAGACTTTGCATTATCCTGTTACATTGTTCGTTTTTTTTTTTTTTCCCCTTCACAGGACATCTGTAAAGTACAGCGATACGAAACCATTTCTATTGGTCGAGCTAAAGAAAATTAGTGAGGATCTAGGTGATTGTTTATTACATTTTACAAGGATTTACTTTGGTTTATCAGTCCAATCAGATAGCATCTACATTCATTATGATTGGTGTGGCTCTAGTACAGAATACATTTTTTTTTTTTCCTCTAATTGGTTAAAATTGGCGTGAGGAGGGCTAGGTTATAGCTACGTTTTTGTTCTTCTGGTTTTATATTTTTGCTGATTAAAGTGCATGTAAATGTACATTACTGAATATTTTATTAGAGGGGCTTCAGGCTCCTTCAGAAAAAAATAAGTCAGCAGCTGCAAATACAGTAGCTGCTGACTTAATATTACGAAACTTACCTGTCCAGGCATGCAGCGGTGTCCTCGCATGAGACGATTTTTCTATCGGCTATTGGGTGCCGCCATCTCCACATGGAAACCGGTAGTGAAGTCTTACGGTTTCACAGCTGGTACTCTGCTGCGCTCTGTGAATGGCTCGGTGGAAGGAAGAGGGGGGCCGAACTTCTGGCTGAGTTTGCCTCAGCAAAAACCAGGTACCCCCCATAAAAGGTGCCAAATGTGGTAGCGGAGGGGGGGGGAGGGGCAGCAGACAAGCGAAGCTTCCCCTTTTGGGAGGAGCTCTGGGGAGCTCTGCTTTTAGGTTTGAAATGAGCGAACAATTGTGAGACATTTTTGTCAAGTTTTTGTCCCCTCTTGGTAGACTCACCCATCTTTGTCATGCTGACCATTGTCATGGAGACTGAAATTGAGGGGAAATTTAAATTTTTTGTCATTCTGTCACCATAGCAACAAGTAAGCTGTTCTTGTAACATCTGTCAACAGCTGATTTAGCTGTGACCTGCCTCCTTTGCAGAAATGGAGCACTGCGATTGTGATCTGCTGCAGCAGAGATGCTTGGGTGGGGATTCCTGCTAAATCCAACCTAATCTCAACCCTGAGAATAAAAACGGAGTTAACTTAACCACTTCCTGACCGTGCACTATATTTTTACTGCAGCAGCGTGGTTGTAGTCCGCGAATCGCCTTAAATAAGCAGCGATTCGCAGACGTGCAGCTAGGGGGAGAGAGTACAGCGCGCACTCGTGTCCGCCGCACTCTGGAGGAGTGTGCCCGTGGCTCGGGTGGACCCGATGTCTGCCGGCGAGCCATGATGACCTGCCAGAGGTAAAGAATGGGGAACCGCCAAAGTAAACACGGCGGTTCCCCGTTCTGACAGGCGGCATGTAAGAGATCTACTGATCCCTGTCACTGGGATTAGTTAGATCTCTGGTGCCCCTCACAACCCTGCCCCCTTACAGTTAGAACACACCCAGGGAACACAGTTAACCCCCAGATCTCCCCCTGCTGGTTAACCCCTTTACTGTCAGTGGACATTTACATTTCTGATCGCTGTATAAATGTCATTGGTCCCAAAAAATTGTCAAAAATGTCCAACATGTCCGCCCCAATATCAAAGTCCAGATAAAAATCGCAGATCACCGCCATTACCAGTAAAAAGAAAACAAAAATGTAAAAACACCAGAAATGAATTCTCATTGTTTGTAATCGCGGCAGCTTTTGCGCAAACCAATCAAACGCTGATTTGCGTTTTTTTTTTTTGCAAATTTGTCTTTCTTTGGTTTATAGCGGCGATCAGAAATGGCACAGGGGTGATCGAATAGCGCCAAAAAGCTGTAATTGTGGGGGAAAAAAGGACGCAAATGTTGTTTGGGTACAACGTCACACGACCGCGGAATTGTCAGTTAAAGCGGCGCAGTGCTGAATCGCAAAAAGTGCTCTGGTCCTAATGTGGGAAATCCTTTCGGGGCTGAAGTGGTTAAAGAATCCATCCGTAAAATGTATCACTTTCTTCATTAAGCTTCAGGTTCAACAAAATGTGTCAGATTGCATTTAAAACGGTTGTACGCTGTAAAGGGTGTTTTAAGTTTTTATATTAAAATAACAAGCATGGTATGCTTTCCTGCTTTGTGCAAATGTATTGCACAGAGCAGACAGGAATCTCCTCTTCTCTGTACCACCATAGGAAGCAGCTTCCTATGGTGGTACCCCTGTTGGCTCGTTCCCAAGCTGGGCTGTGTGTCACTCCCACTCCCACCTCAGGATAAGTCCAAATGTACATACTCTTGCGCTCAGGATGAACTAGGTCGCGAAACAGGTAGACGTCACCGTGACCAGAGAGAGAGAAAGGAGTCTACGAGTCTCTGTTCTCATTCTGTTACCGAGGACAACAGCAGATAGTTTAGGACTCCACCCTCACCCTCACTGTGTGTCGGGTCGAACCCTTGCTCGGTTGTCCCCATGGTGGTATCCTTCGACGAAGGATACCACCATGTCTCTTCTCCTCTAAGGACAGACGAGACACGTTATGTAAACGTGTTTCGTCCTTTCGTATGGTACGAACAATAAAATTATATTTTTGAATT
>BLSH010450346.1:303219-313834 GCA_018402905.1 Glandirana rugosa | reverse complement strand
TTTTTTTCCCACAAATAGAGCTTTCTTTTGGTGGTATTTGATCACCGCTGCGTCATTTCTGATCGCCGCTATAAACAAAAAATGAGCGACAATTTTGCAAAAAAGAACAATATTTTTTACTTTTTGCTAAAGTACAAATCCATTAAAAAAAATTATTCATCAGTTTTGGCCGATTTATATTCTTCTACATATTTTTGGTAAAAAAAAAAAAATTGCAATTGGCGTATATTGATTGGTTTGCGCAAAAGTTATCGCGTCTACAAACTGGGAATTGATTTATGGCGTTTTTATTATTTTTTTTTTTTTACTAGTAATGGCGGCGATCTGTGATTTTTATCGGGACTGCGATATTGCAGCAGACATGTCGGACATTTTTTACACATTTTTGGGACCAATGACATTTATACAGTGATCAAAAATTTAAATATCCACTGATTACTGTGTAAATGTCATTGGCATTGAAGGGGTTAACCAGCAGGGGGCAGTGAAGGGGTTAAATATGTTCCCTGGGTGTGTTCTAACTGTGGGGGTGTGGGGCTGGTCGGGACATAACAGATCTAACTGATCCCAGTGACAGGGATCAGTAGATCTGTCATGTCCCCTGTCACAGAACAGGGAACCGCCGTGTTTACATCGGCGGTTCCCCGTTCTGAGGCTCCTGAAAGAGATCGGCGGGTCCGGGCGGACATCGAGTCCGCCCGAGCCATGGGCACGCTCGCGCAGCCGCTGCCACCAGGGGGCGCGCGAGGAGCGTGCACAGGGGACGACATCCATGGACGTCGTCCCGGCATTTCAGATCCGCACTGGAGCCGTACTTCGGCAATAGCACGGATCTGAAGTGGTTAAATAAATCTTAGGTTTTGTACAATACAAAGAACCTAGTGATGACAAGGGAACTATAAGCTAGAAGTGGACTATGTTCCATGTGGGTCTGAGCCAAAGAGTATTTTGTTGTAACATACGTATGTGTGTATTTATGTATGTGTGTGTATACAGTATCTCACAAAAGTGAGTACACCCCTCACATTTTTGTAAATATTTTATTATATCTTTTCATGTGACAACACTGAAGAAATGACACTTTGCTACAATGTAAAGTAGTGAGTGTACAGCTTGTATAACCGTGTAAATTTGCTGTCCCCTCAAAATAACTCATCACACAGCCATTATTGTCTAAATCGCTGGCAACAAAAGTGCATACACCCTTAGGTGAAAATGTCCAAATTGGGCCCAATTAGCCATTTTCCCTCCCTGGTGTCATGTGACTCGTTAGTGTTACAAGGTCTCAGGTGTGAATGGGGAGCAGGTGTGTTAAATTTGGTGTTATTGCTCTCACTCATACTGGTCACTGGAAGTTCAACATGGCACCTTATGGCAAAGAACTCTGAAGATCTGAAAAAAAGAATAGTTGCTCTACATAAAGATAGCCTAGGCTATAAGAAGGTTGCCAAGACCCTGAAACTGAGCTGCAGCACGGTGGCCAAGACCATACAGTGGTTTAACCGGACAGGTTTCCCTCAGAACAGGCCTCGCCATGGTTGACCAAAGAAGTTGGGTACATGTGCTTAGTGTCATATCCAGAGGTTGTCTTTAGGAAATAGACATATGAGTGCTGTCAGCATTGCTGCTGAGGTTGAAGGGGTGGGGGGTCAGCCTGTCAGTGCTCAGACCATACACCACACACTGCATCAAAATTGGTCTGCATGACTGTCATCCCAGAAGGAAGCCTCTTCTAAAGATGATGCAGAAGAAACCCGCAAACAGTTTGCTGAAGACAAGCAGACTAAGTACATGGATTACTGGAACCATGCCCTGTGGTCTGATGAGACCAAGATAAACGTATTTGGTTCAGATGGTGTCAAGCTTGTGTGGCGGCAACCAGGTGAGGAGTACAAAGACAAGTGTCTCTTGACTACAGTCGAGCATGGTGGTGGGAGTGTCGTGGCCTGGGGCTGCATGAGTGCTGCCGGCACTGGGGAGCTACAGTTCATTGGGGGGACCATGAATGCCAACATGTACTAGAGCTGCACAATTAATCGTATTAAAATCGCCATCTCGAACCTACTACACCCCCCGCGATCTCCATCAGGCATTACCGCAATTTTTAGTGCAGTTAATGGGGTCTGACTTGCGGGGCGACTCAGCGTGACTTGACTGTAATGAAAGTTAATGCAAGTCGCCTGAAGTCTTTTCTAAGTCTGAGCAACCAGAGTCTCTGGGGAGACTGCCAAGTCTGGGCAGAGAGCCAAGTTCTGAAGTCATGCTGATGAAGACGCTAGAAGAGATACAAAGTAATTACTTCAAAGGAATGAACTCCCGTGTATAGAAGATGTTCAGTTTAACCATTTAAAGACTAAATCTTTTCTGATTTGCTGCTTACAAATAAAAATCCAGTATTTTGTGCTAGCAAATGACTTCGAACCCCCAAACATATTTATTTTTTTAGCAGAGACCCTAGAGAATAAGATGGTGGTTGTTGCAATATTTTATGTCACACGGTATTTGCACAGCGGTCTTTCAAACGCAATTTTTTTGGAAAAATGACCCTTTCAAAAAACTAAACAGTGCTGTCAGCCCAATTTTTTTGTATATGTAATATGTTACGCCGCGAGAATCGTGATCTTTATTCTAACCAAAAAAATTGTGATTCTCATTTTGGCCAGAATCGTGCAGCTCTAACATGTACTGTGACATACTGAAGCAGAGCATGATCCCCTTCCTCCGAAGACTGGGCCACAGGGCAGTATTCCAACATAACGACCCCAAACACACCTCCAAGATGAACACTGCCTTGCTAAAGAAGATGAGTGTAAAGGTGACGGACTGTCCAAGCATGTCTCCAGACCTAAACCCTATTGAGCATCTGTGGGGCATCCTCAAATGGAAGGTGGAGGAGCGCAAGGTCTCTAACATCCACCAGCTCCGTGATGTCATGGAGGAGTGGAAGAGGACTCCCGTGGCAACCAGTGAAGCTCTGTTGAACTCCATGCCCAGGAGGGTTAAGGCAGTGTTGGAAAATAATGGTGGCCGCACAAAATATTAACACTTTGGGCCCAATTTTAACATTTACACTTTAGGGGTGTACTCACTTTTGTTGCCAGCGGTTTAGACATTAACCACTTGACCACTGGGCACTTAAATCCCCTTAACAACCAGACCAATTTTCAGCATTCAGCGCTCTCACACTTTGAATGACAATTACTCAGTCATGCAATACTGTACCCATATGAAATTTGCGTCCTTTTTTTCACACAAATAGGGCTTTCTTTTGGCGGTATTTAATCATTGCTGGGTTTTTTATTTTTTGCGCTATAATTAAAAAAAGACCGAAAATTTTGTAAAAAAATTAATTTTTCTTCGTTTCTGTTATAAAATTTTGCAAATTAGTAATTATTCTTCATAAATTTTGGCCAAAATGTATACTGCTACCTATCTTTGGTAAAAAAAAAAACTAATTAGTGGATATTATTTGGTCTTTGTGAAAGTTATAGAATCTACAAGCTATGGTGCCAATCACTGAATATTGATCACACCTGATGTACTGCAGGCCTATCTCATTTCCTGAGACCCTAACAAGCCAGGAAAGTACAAATACCCCCCAAATGACCCCTTCTTGGAAAGTAGACAAGGCAAGGCATTTAGTAAGGGTTATGGTGAATTTTTTGAAGTTGTAATTTTTTTCCCACAATTCTTTGAAAAATGAAGATTTTTTTTTTTCCAAAATTGTCATATGTTAACGGGTTATTTCTCACACCCAGCATATGCATACCACAAATTACACCCCAAAATACATTCTACTACTCTTCCTGAGTATGGCAATACCACATGTGTGAGTCTTTTACACAGCCTGGCCACATACAGAGGCCCAACATGTAGGGAGCGCCATCAGGCATTCTAGGAGCATAAATTACACATCTAATTTCCAGACTACTTCTTGCACTTTTGAAGGTCCTGGAGCACCAGGACAATGGAAACGCCCAAAAAATGACCCCATTTTGGAAAGCAAACACCCCAACGTATATTCTAGTAGGCATAGAGTCTTTTGAACGTGTCATTTTTTTCCACAAGTTTTTGTAAAATGTGGAAAGAAAATGAAAACGCATTTTTTTTTTTTTTTACACAAAGTTGTCCATTTATACAATATTTCTAACACACAGCATGTACATAGCAAAAATGACACCCCAAAATATATTCTGCTACTCCTCCCGAGTATGGCGATACCACATGTGTGACACTTTTACACAGCCTGACAACATACAGAGGCCCAACATGCAGGGAGCATGCAGGGAGCACCGTCAGGTGTTCTAGGGGCATACATTTACATTACATCTAATTTGACCATCTTTTACACTATTGTGAGGCACTGTGGTGGCATGGATAGGCACTGTAGTGGCACAGATGGGCAGGGTAGTGGCATGGATGAGCAGTAGAGTGGCACGGGTGGGAACTGTAGTGGCACGGGTGGGAACTGTAGTGGCACGGATGGGCATTGTAGTGGCACGGATGGGCACTGTAGTGGCATGGATGTGTCACGGATGAGAACTGATGTGGTAAGGATAAGTATGAATGAGGCACAAATGAGCCATGGATAGGGATGGATGAGCCACGGATGGGTGGGTGAGCATGGATGGATGGGTGGGTGAGCATGTATGGATGGCTGGGTGAGCACGGCTGGGTGGATGAGCATGGATGGATGGCTGGGTGAGCACGGCTGGGTGTGAGGATGGATGGGTGAGCATGGATGGATGGATGGGTGAGCATGGATGGGTGAGCATGGATGGATGGATGGGTGAGTGCGCACGGCTGGATGGGTAAGCATGGGTGGATGAGCACGGATGGATGGCTGGGTGAGCACGGCTGGGTTGGTGAGCATGGATGGATGGGTGAGCATGGATGGATGGGTGAGCACGGCTGGGTGGGTGAGCATGGATGGATGGATGGGAGAGCACGGCTGGGTGGGTGAGCATGGATGGATGGCTGGGTGAGCATGGATGAGCATGCATGGCTGGATAGGTGAGCATGGATGATTGGGTGAGGATGGGTGGGGGATGGATGGATGGGTGATTGATGGCTGGTGGGGGTGCATTCCTGTCACTTAGCAGTGCTGTGGCATTACACATAGCCCACAGCACTGCAGCACGTCTTTCCTCCCCCCTCTCTCCTCTCACACTGCACCGATCGGTGCAGAGAGGAGAGAGAAAAGCCGGCGGAAGCGCTGGCTTGTTTACATGTGACCGCGCCGTCATTTGACGGGAAGCGCGATTCTGGGAGGACGTCAATGTACGTCCTCCCAGAGTTAAGCAACCGCCCTGCCGCCGTCAATCGGCTATTGGCCGGTTGTGAAGCGGTTAATGGCTGTGTGTTGAGTTATTTTGAGGGAACAGCAAATTGACACTGTTATACAAGCTGTACACTCACTACTTTACATTGCAGGAAAGTGTCATTTCTTCAGTGTTGTCACATGAAAAGATATAATAAAATATTTACATATACACACATATTTATATATACACACACACACATTTTCAGTGATCATCGGACCTCTGTTCATAGCTGCAAAAGGGGCTTGGAGAGATGGGGTGACTCAGTCCTGCATGAAATTCAGAGACAGAAATACACAGTGCTATGCTCCCAAGTAGAATGCAAAGACAGACTGACAATGCTGGGCTGGATGTGCTAAAATGCCCTAGTGTGGCCAGTTGAAATAGGAAAGCAGGTGGACTGACAGGATCACCATGTATTTCACACAAAGGAAACCATACAAAGAGAACAGGATACTTTTTAAACAAATTGCATGATAGCATAGACCCATATCAGAATATGAAATGTTGGGGTATCTTATACTTTAAAGGAGTACTGTTCAAGTCTATTACTGTTCCCTGAAATCTTTCATTCATTTACCTGATCCTTTTTCCTCATCAGTAATCAGTTGCATAATGCATAACCCATGGGCAACACATTCTGCTTGCCATTTTGAAATCACTGAAAGTTTGTTTTTTTTTGTTTTTTATAGTTTCCATGTATCCCTTCGCACATTAAAGCATTATGACTGTCCGGAGAAGCAGGAGCTTTTGGTAAGTTGGTGGAAAGCTAGTGCATTAGAGACTGATGTATTTCTGCTGTAAGTAGATTACGTTCTATTGCATACAATCATATCTAGAAACCATAGGCACTTTTAAATAGGCCCAGAGTATATATTTATGTTGATGACAGTAGAAACCGCTTAGGAAAATGAGACTTTAATGCTCAACTTTGGATGTTCTTAAATGTACCTATGCAGTGAGGTCCCCCCTGCACTGCATGGGTCAAATGCTCATTTGGCTAGTGGGAAGGAAGAAGTACAAATTCTTATCTTGCGCCCCACTCCTGCAAACTTCCTCTCCCAGTGACCAATCCCTTGAAGCTACTTCATTCGCAGCTGTCTGACAACATGACATACAATGCAGGACCAGCAGTCCTGCATTGGACAGTGATGGTCCGTCCACTTTCTGGAACATTAGGCGAGCACCAGCTGCTAGTGGATCAAGAAGTAAGGTAAGTGTACTTATTCCTTTCCCCATAGACAAACAAGCATTTATCCCATGAAATATGGAGGGGACCTGACAGCATGAGAAACGCTAACAGCCCAGAGTTTGGCTTTAACTAAACAAAATAAAAAATCTGAAATAAATTGAAAAAAAATTGCTTGCGTGCAAAGGCGAACCCATGTGTAGGTTGCACACACTTGAAAACTGTGTTCGCACTACACATGCGAGATATCGCTGTGAATGTTCTAGCAAGAGCAATGATTTCTAGCCCCAGACCACCTGTGTAAATTTAAACTGGTGACATGTAAAGGTATTTCAAGTGTCACCTTTTGAGATTGAAGTACCACGAGGGTGCACTATTTCAAAGCATGGCATGTTCGGTATGTTTGGGGGTTCGAAATAATTTTCTAGCAAAAAAATGTAGATTTTTACATATACAGTGCCTTGCGAAAGTATTCGGCCCCCTTTGAACTTTGCAACCTTTTGCCACATTTCAGGCTTCAAACATAAAGATCTAAAACTGTAATTTTTTGTGAAGAATCAACAAGTGGGACACAATCATGAAGTGGAACGAAATTTATTGGATATTTCAAACTTTTTTAACAAATAAAAAACTGAAAAATTTGGCGTGCAAAATTATTCAGCCCCTTAAGTTAATACTTTGTAGCGCCACCTTTTGCTGCGATTACAGCTGTAAGTCGCTTGGGGTATGTCTCTATCAGTTTTGCACATCGAGAGACTGAAATTTTTGCCCATTACTCCTTGCAAAACAGCTCGAGCTCAGTGAGGTTGGATGGAGAGCGTTTGTGAACAGCAGTTTTCAGTTCTTTCCACAGATTCTCGATTGGATTCAGGTCTGGACTTTGACTTGGCCATTCTAACACCTGGATATGTTTATTTGTGAACCATTCCATTGTAGATTTTGCTTTATGTTTTGGATCATTGTCTTGTTGGAAGACAAATCGCCGTCCCAGTCTCAGGTCTTTTGCAGACTCCATCAGGTTTCCTTCCAGAATGGTCCTGTATTTGGCTCCATCCATCTTCCCATCAATTTTAACCATCTTCCCTGTCCATGCTGAAGAAAAGCAGGCCCAAACCATGATGCTGCCACCACCATGTTTGACAGTGGGGATGGTGTGTTCAGGGTGATGAGCTGTGTTGCTTTTATGCCAAACATAACGTTTTGCATTGTTGCCAAAAAGTTTGATTTTGGTTTCATCTGACCAGAGCACCTTCTTCCACATGTTTGGTGTGTCTCCCAGGTGGCTTGTGGCAAACTTTAAACAACACTTTTTATGGATATCTTTAAGAAACGGCTTTCTTCTTGCCACTCTTCCATAAAGGCCAGATTTGTGCCGTATACGACTGATTGTTGTCCTATGGACAGAGTCTCCCACCTCAGCTGTAGATCTCTGCAGTTCATCCAGAGTGATCATGGGCCTCTTGGCTGCATCTCTGATCAGTCTTCTCCTTGTATGAGCTGAAAGTTTAGAGGGATGGCCAGGTCTTGGTAGATTTGCAGTTGTCTGATAATCCTTCCATTTCAATATTATCGCTTGCACAGTGCTCCTTGGGATGTTTAAAGCTTGGGAAATCTTTTTGTATCCAAATCTGGCTTTAAACTTCTCCAACAGTATCTCGGACCTGCCTGGTGTGTTCCTTGTTCTTCATGATGCTCTCTGTGCTTTAAACGGACCTCTGAGACTATCAGTGCAGACGCATTTATACAGAGACTTGATTACACACAGGTGGATTCTGTTTATCATCATTAGTCATTGAGGTCAACATTGGATCATTCAGAGATCCTCACTGAACTTCTGGAGAGAGTTTGCTGCACTGAAAGTAAAGGGGCTGAATAATTTTGCACGCCCAATTTTTCAGTTTTTTTATTTGTTAAAGTTTGAAATATCCAATAAATTTCGTTCCACTTCATGATTGTGTCCCACTTGTTGTTGATTCTTCACAAAAAATTACAGTTTTATATCTTTATGTTTGAAGCCTGAAATGTGGCAAAAGGTCGCAAAGTTCAAAGGGGGCCGAATACTTTCGCAAGGCACTGTAAGTGAGAGATGTATCCGAATAGGCCAGGTGTTGAAGTGGTTAATTTGCATTTACATGTTATTGACGCAGTTTGTGTTTTTGAGCATTTTTTTTTGGCCTCCAAAATCATTACTATAGCTAGAAATGAACCACAAAAACGACCACCGATGCTACGTAATCACCCAATAAACACTTATATAAAAAGGATAAACTGCCTTCACTCCACTGAAGCCAGTGAACGATCCGTGATTAACAACCTTACAACCTTAAGAGAGTACACATATTACAATTAGTTTCTTGGATAACTCACCGGTTTTAGACCCTGTCCTACCCCCGATCGATAAACAGTTACCTGACTCCAGGTCACTGCTCCCCTCACTAATTTTCCTGGAGAAACTGAAACGGTTTTAACAGTTTTGGTATGGAACAGTATATACAGTGGGTATATGAAAGAATCACCCCCTCCCCCACTAAAATAATTACATTTTGTTGCTTTGCAGCCTGAAATGAAGACAGTTTTTGTCTCATCCAGCTGTATTTACAAGTGTTACTTGGATGTTATAAGTTAAAGATATAACACCAACATGTCAGAAAAAATAAAAACTCGAAAACAGAATCATTTAGTTGGAAAAAGGATCACCCTCCTTATGTCAGTATTTTGTTGGACCACCTTTTGTTTTAATTACAGCCTTTAGTCTGTTGGGTTTTGTCTCTACTAACGTTGCACATCTAGACTTTGCAATATTTGCCCACTCTTCTTTGCAGAACTGCTCAAGTTCAGTTAAATTTGATGGTGATAGTTTGTGGACTGCAGTCTTCCACGGGTTTGTCTGGGCTCTGATTAGGCCATGCAATGACATTCACTTTTGTCTCATTGCTCAGTGCTTTGGCTCACTGTCATGTTGGAAGGTAAACCTTCTTCCCAATGACAACTTTCTGGCAGAGGGCAGCAGATGTTCAAGAATTCGATGGTATTTTGCCCCATCCATTTTTCTTCTGTTCTGACAAGTGCTCCAGTCCCTGCTGCATAAAAACACCCCCATACCAGGATATTACCAGGAAAACGTGTGTTTGGTGTTGAGGCCAAATAATTCAGTTTGTCTTATTTGAGCAAAACATCCTTTTTCCATGTGGCCTCAAAATCTTCAAGGTGCATTTAAGGTGGTCCGATGAGATTAAAATGTAATTATTTGGCCTCAATACCAAACAATATGTCTGCAGGAAATCCAATGCAGCTCACCATCCAAATGACACCATTCCTACAGTAAAGCATGGAGGTGGTAATATCCTGTTATGGGGTGTTTCTTTGCAGCAGGGACTGGAGCACTTGTCAGGATAGAAGGAAAATGGATGGGGCAAATTACCATCAAATTCTTGAGGAAAATCTGCTGCCCTCTGACAGAAAGTTGTCAATGGGAAGAAGGTTTGCCTTCCAACATGGCAATGACCTAAAGCACACAGCAAAAATTACCCCACAGTGGTTGAAGGAGAAAAAAGCGAATGTCCTTGCATAGCCTAGTCAGAGCCCAGACTCAAACCCCATTGAAAATCTGTGGAATGACTTGAAGACTGCAGTCCACAAACGGTCACCATCAAATTTAACTGAACTTGAGCAGTTCTGCAAAGAAGAGTGGGCAAATATTGCAAAGTCAAGATGTGCAAAGTTAGTAGACACATAGCCCAACAGGCTAAATGCTGTAAAACGTGGTTCAACAAAATACTGACATAAGCGGTGTGATCCTTTTTCCAACTTAGCGATTCTGTTTTGAATTTTTATTCACTTGGATATTATGGTCTCATACACACGGGCATATTAAAAAAAAAAAGGAGCTGTAACGTCGGGCCCGACACCAGGAAAAAATCGGCGTTAAAAACGCAATTTCTCCTACGTTCACTGACAGACGCAGCTCTTCATGACTTTGTGGGGTTTTATGTTCGTCCTACCAGGAGTTAACTAGGCAGGGAAAAGAAATCAGCTGGCCCCTCAACGCAAAAATTGCGGCTAAAAAAGGACCACAGCCCGGGCTGCAATGTCGAGGAAAAAAAAA
>BLSH010450346.1:212061-224395 GCA_018402905.1 Glandirana rugosa | reverse complement strand
TAGAATGGTAGAATATTCATATCAAATCCTTTATTGCAGATACATCACACTGCTTCTCCTGACGAGTGGCTTAAACACCATGAAACGCGTAGAGCTTCCAACTGCTGTGGTTGTATCCTAGTGCAGTGATTTTCATTATAATGTATCCCATATGTTTCTTAGGGTACACACTGTACCTTTTTTTGAAAAATTCTGGTTTTATTGAGTTTTCACATATAAAACAACATACAACAATTCAGTGAACCGGGTCAGGCCCCGTCCATTGTTGGGCCACGCAGGGTCCCTTACACAGTACAACACCCCACCTTGCCACCCCCCAACAACCCCCAATTCTCTTTACTCTACCCAAGACCACACATTTACATACAGGGTATATTCCTACTGAAATCCATGCAAACCATAAGAAGACCAATAATATAGTAATTTAGTCCAGGCCCCCCCAGCTTGGTACACTATGCATGGGACTCGAGGAGATTGTACATGCGTGAGGATCACATCAGTTATTTGTCAAGGGCCATTACTTGCCAAAAGCCCCCCACCCCCCGGGAAGTGCCTCAGAACCAGAAGTGGCTAGTCAATCCGGATCCTGGGAGAAAAAAACAATACAAAACCCCCCCAAAAGAATCCTATCCTGCCTTATCTTCTGAGGACAACCACGCCTGCCAGTCTCGAGTAAACTTCCTTTCACAGCCTCGTTCCAGATAGGTTGCCCTATAAAATGGAACCATGGCATTCACCAGGCCTTTCCAAAAGGACAGCGTGGGGGATGCTATTTTTTTCCACTTCAAAAAGATTGCCTTTTTGGCATAAAACAAAACAATGGTCAGTAACATTCTATGTGCCCTAATAGGAACCACCTCTTCAACTAGCCCCAATAGACAAACTCTGACAGTCAAAGGAATCGGGATGGAGAGCACCTCAGATACGCAGGTAGTTATTGCCGCCCAGAATGTCTGTATCGATAGACAAGCCCAAAAGATATGCTCTGCATCCGCAGGCGAGTGGGTACATCTCCAGCATTCCGCAGAAGCATCAGGGTAAATTTTTGCTACTCTGGCAGGGGTAAAGTACGATCTATGGAGAAACTTAAATTGTATCAATCTATCCCTGGCTGACACTAGATATTGAAATGGCTGGTCCTAAATGTCATCCCAATCTTCCCCCTGTAGGTCTGGAATTTCTATTGACCACCGTTCTCTACATCTTACCACTGAAGGAGGGGTCAATTTAAACAACTCCTTATAGACTACAGACAACGTTTTGGGCAGCTCTTCTCCAGAAAGCAGGCCTTCCAGGTCTGAAGCCAGCGATTCCACTGAGGCGTCTTTAAACTGGACCTGAAACGCATGCCTGAGCTGGAGGAACCGTGTTGGGGAGATCATGTTGGGTTTTGAGTTGGTCAAAGGTCAGCAAACTCCCCTCTCTAGTGATGTCACCCAGAGTCTTGATTCCTTTGATAGACCAGATTATTGGGTCTTGAAAATGATAAAAATGTGGTAGGCGGGGGTTCATCCACAAGGGTGTTGATGGAGAGAATCCCCTATAACCCGGACACGCCATTCTCAGTGCTAGATCCCAAGCCCTACTCGTGGCCTTCATAGTTTCAGTAAGAGGATTACCCGGGCTAGTACCCCAAAAGATAACCAGCCACAGACTCTCATAAGAGCCCAAATGTGCTGCTTCCAACACTGTGGCTGAGTCCCCATCATCACCTGTCAGCCATCTATGCACAAACACCATCCTACTAGCTAGGAAATACTTCTGCCAGTCTGGGAGTGGCAATCCTCCCCTATTCAGCGGCACTTGGAGGGTTTTTAAGCCTATTCTGGGGATGCCAGGTGACCACAAAAATGTACTAGTCAGGGCGTTGAGTTTGATGAAAAATGATTTGGGGATCCATATGGGAGCATGTCTCAAAAAATATAGGATTATCGGAAGGAGTTTCAATTTTAGTAGACTTATTCTCCCTATCAATGAGAGTGGGAGTTTAAGCCACGTCTGTATTTTCTGCTTAAATAAGGAGAGCAATGGGGTCAAGTTTAGGGACAGATAGTCCTTAACGTTGGCTGAGATCCTGACTCCCAGGTATGTCAGAGAGGAAACCCACTTCAGGGGAAGGGATGGATCCGCCGCCGCCCCTGCCCCTTCGTCAAGAGAGAGGATGGACGACTTTCCCCAATTTGCCCGCAATCCCGAAAAGACAGCATCTTCATCAAGGATAGTCAGGGAGTTCCTCAGGGATACCCCAGGGTCTCTCAGGAACAAAGTGAGGTCAACAGCATACAGCGCCAGGCACTCACTAATGGAGCCCACCTGGATGGCCCCTGACGGTTGTGCCGCCTGGAGGGCGATCGCCAGCGGCTCCATAGTCAGGGCGAAAAGGAAAGGCGAGAGCGGACAGCCCTGCCTAGTGCCCCTGCCTATAGTAAAAAAAGGGGAGATTGCTGAGCCTATCCTCACCGCCGCCCTGGGGGACCTATAAAGCAACTCTATCCACCCCCTGAACCCAGGGCCAAACCCCATTCGGTCCAAAACAGTATGCATAAATCCCCAATCAACAGAGTCAAAAGCTTTAGCTATATCAATTGAGACAAGTACTCTCTGGGATGTGTCTGTAGATGGGAGTTGTAAGTGGGTAAATACTCTGCGGAGGTTAGTGTCAGTGGACTTCCCCGGCATGAACCCTGTCTGATCTATATTCACTAAGGATGGGATCACTTTGGCCAGGCGAGTAGCCAGAACTTTTGTAAGGATCTTGAGATCCATATTTAGAAGGGCGATGGGGCGATATGAAGAGCATTCTAGGGGATCCTTCCCAGGTTTTAATAAAAGCACTATGTAAGCCTCCAGCCAATGTCTCCGCATACGTCCTATAAAAGTCAGCCGAAAAGCCATCCGGACCAGGCGCCTTGCCCAGGGGAAAAGCATGCATGGCCATCTCTATCTCAGAAGGGGTAATTCTAGCATCCAAGAGCTCCTTATCTTCCTCCGATAGAGCCAGGATAAGCAATCGCTGCAATAAGGAGTCTAAGGCATCTTGGCTATACGGCAGGATAGGGGAGTATAGTTCTGAAAAAAACTGAACAAAAACCGTCATAATTCCCGCAGGATCGGAGACCACTTCACCACCGTTCTGATTGCCGGGATATTGGGGATAGGGGGATGGTCGGCCACCAACAGGGCCAAAAGCTTACTGTTCTTGTCCCCCTGAATGAACAGAGACTCTGAGTTGACCAGCCAATAGGAGGTCATGGATGACTGTAGGTGAGAGGTAAACTGTTCCTCCTGTAACCAACCGGAGGCCAGTCTCCACACTCGCCGTCCCAGAGCTGGTCCCAGGGACAAAGATAATGCCATAGGGTTATGATCCGAGACTGTGAGCAGAAGATGCCGCCCACTCTGCTCCATAGCATTGCAAGCCGGAAGCAACGTCAAACGTCCCTTCTGCCCATAGCTCTTAAAGGAGACTTTTATTTTATTTTTTTTATTGCATTCAAGTGAAAATATGAGATCTGAGGTCTTTTTGACACCAGATCTCATATTTAAGAGGTCCTGGCATGTTTTTTTTTCTATTACAAGGAATGTTTACATTTCTTGTGATAGGAATAAAAGCGATTTACATTTTTTTTTTTTTTTTTTTTTTTTTAAAGGACAGTGTAAAAATTAAAAAGTAAACTAAATAAGAAAAAAAGCATTTAAAGCGCCCTGTCCCGCCGAGCTCGCGCGCATAAGCAATCGCATACGTAAGTCCCGCCCTATGAAAACGGTGTTCAACCCACAGTTGAGGTATCGCCGCAATCGTTAGTGAGAGCAATAATGTTAGCTCTAGACCTACTCTAACTCAAAACTGGTAACCTGTAGGAATTTTTAAATGTTGCCGATGGAGATTTTTAAGTGCCAAAGTTTGTCGTCATTCCACGAGCGGGCGCAATTTTGAAGCATGACATGTTGGGTATTAATTTACTTGGGGTAACATTATCTTTCACAATATGGAAAAAAATTGGCTAACTTTACTGTTTTATTTTTTAACTCAAAAAAGTGATTTTTTTCCAAACAAATCGCACTCGTAAGACTGCTGCGCAAATATGGTGTGACAAAGTATTGCAACGACCGCCATTTTATTCTCTAAGGTGTTAGAAAAAAATATATAATGTTTGGGGGTTCAAAGTAATTTTATAGCAAAAAAAACTGATTTTAACTTGTAAACACTTACTCTCAAAAAGAGGCTTGGTCCTGAAATGGTTAAGCTTATTGGTTACCTGCAGTAGCACATGGGTGTTTTGTTTTTTGTTTTTTTTCTTCTCCCAAAATATTTTTTGAAAGTCTTTTTTTATACATTTCAGCCAAAATTACATATCACATGATGGTAGTAGTGACAAATGCAGCAGGGTTTAAAAATAGAAGAACTTTTCTTTTTATTCCAGAGTCAGCTTATTTTTTAACTGAAACTGTAATAGAAACTTTTATTATTGAAAGTTAAAACGCATGTCACAACACTATGTAAGCATAGTGGTTGCCTTTTGTGGAAATTACAGTGGGAGGGGGTGTTTAGTGGTTATAGTAAATACTACTCCCATCAGTGTATCAAAAGAACCTTAAAGAGGAAGTAAACCCTAATGGGGTTTACTTCCTCTATATTCCCCTGCAAAGTGCAAAGTAGATGCATAATGGGCTACTATGCATCACAAAAAATATGTGCCACTTACCTGCAAAAGGAGCCTGCAACGTCCAGCGCTGTCCACTGTGCTGGCGGCATCCATCTTCAGCCCCTCTTCCTTCCAGGGCCGCGACTCCGACTCTGTTACTGACCGAAGTCGTGTGATGTCACTCCCACGCCAGTCACGGCACGATCTCAGTGAAGTAACGGCACAGAGGCCGTTTCTTCACTGCGCATGTGCCGACATGACGTTGGCACATTTACTACACTGCATATCTCCTGAACCGTGTAGGTTTAGGAGATATGCAAGGCACCTACAGGTAAGCCTTATTATAGGCTTACCTGTAGGTTAAAGTGGTTGTCACGAGTTGACAACCACTTTGAATGGCAATGAGCATCTTCCTTTACCCTAAGGACATTGAGAGAAAACCTGAGCCAATATCCATAGAAAAGTATAGGTACTGGATTACACCGCTTGTTGTCAAATACTTTTACATAGAACATCCACACATCCCAGTGATATACGGCCTCCCCAAGGTACACAAGACACACTATCCTCTATCTTTCGGACTCCTAGGGGGAGATTTATTAAAACTGGCACACACAGAAACTGGTGCAGCTATGCACAGAAACCAATCCGCTTCCAGGTTTTATTGTCAAAACTTAACTGAACAAGCATAAGTTAGAAGATGGTTACTATGCACAGCTGCACCAGATTCTGTGTGCACCAGTTTTAGTAAATCTCCACTATAGTCTCTGGGACTGACTTCACTACTCAACCCCTTGCGAAATATATTGACTGTCTTACAACTGTTGGTACAAGAACTTTCCTCACAGGTGATACTGGACATTTTCTTGAAAAATGATTTACAGCTTTAAACCAGTCTGGATACTGCGAACAATGAACATTTCTTCTTTGTATACTTGTATTTCCACCAATTTGGTTTGAATGCTGCTGAACACTTTTTTTTTTTTTAGTGCAGGAAAGATGATCCTAACTGCCCCCCCCCCCCCCATTTATTTTGGAATTGCTTTCTTTGGTTCTACACAATAACTACTTTAGGTTTGAGAAACAGCACTATATTCAGACAAAATGGGTTGCTTCTCCCTCTTATGTGCATCTGTTTGTTGGATATTTGGAGGAAATGTGCATCCCTTCCCCACATTTTTTCAATGTAAAAACGTGGGTACACTATATAGATGGCATTTTTGTGATCGGAGCAGGTCCCAAAGATCTGATCCAAGGCTTTGTTAATTCTATGGTTGATGGCATCATCTTCAATCTGGAGATCCTTGGCAATGAAATTCCACTTCTTGATGTTAGGGTGCTATTGGCAATCGCCTACAAACTACACTTTAAGTTGGCCCGAATCTGCTTTAACCAGATGGATTGTGACCATTATTTTTTTTTAAAATGTATCACAAATTCAAAGCCAAGTTTTGAATTTGTGATTATCCAAAACACATTCTAGACAGCACCTTGTAACCGGCAAAACAAAGGCCTTTAACACTGAAACCCAAATGTGAGCATGAATAAAATCCTACACAGAGGTTTACCCCCCTATCAGGCCATATTGGAAAGTCCATTGAAAGATTGGACATCTTAAAGGCAAATATCTGTTTCCAGCTATCATACCAGCATCAGTGGTGGTGTAATCTAAAGCTGGCCATAGATGTTTTTGTTTTTTTCTTTCTTTCTGCCAGCCATGTCTTTATGGACCTTGCTTTGTGCACTGGTGCGCAGTCGTGTTCGAACAGGAAGAAAGCCATCCCCAAACTGTTCCTACAAAGTTGGAAGCATAAAATTGTCCAAATGGTCTAGGTATGTTGACTCCTTAAGAGTTCCCTGCACTGGAACTAAGGGGCTAAACCCAACTGCTGAAAAACAACCCCACCATAATCCCCCCTCCACCAAATGATTTGGACCAGTGCACAAAGCAAGGTCCATAAAGATCTGGATGATCGAGTTTGGAGTGGAGGAACTTGACTGGCCTGCACAGGGTCCTGACCTCAACCTGATAGAACACCATTGGGATGAATTAGAGCAGAGACTGCAAGCCAGGCCTTCTTGTCCAACGGCAGTGCCTGACCTCACAAATGAGCTTCTAGAAGAATGGTCAAATATTCCCATAGACACACTCCTAAACCTTGTGGATAGCCTTCCCAGAAGAGTTGAAGCTGTTATAGCTGCAAAGGGTGGACCAAGACTGGGATGCCATTAAAGTTTATGTGCGTGTAAAGGCAGGTGTCCCAATATTTTTTGTAATATAGTGTACATGTTTTCTTGATGATCAATGACCAACCCCTCCAGGAATTCACATTTAGCTTCTGGTATTGCTGTTTCATGGTATTGTGCTAAGGAATTATTTTGTTATTTGAAGCATTTTGCATTACGATGACCATTTATGGAACCTTTCTGAGATACCAAGAGTTTGCTTTTTGTCATTGATTATGTTTATACATAGGCTGTGATCCTACTTATGGACTACATTATGTTGTCATGCCCATGTGGTCTACATTCTCTTTTTAGTTTATAATTTTTCCCCTTTATTACCAATCCTATCTGCTTGTTTAGTTTATCGAACCACATCCACTTACCTAGAAGCTGGTGGAGGGGACATCTGCATGAGCAGAGACAGATGTCTCTTTGGGGCCTGGTGCGACGTCATCCATGTTGTCTTTCTCTCTCTTCGTTCATACCACTCTGGACTATTTGGGGATTATGTGCAGTGTCTTGAATTGACCAGGCCTGCAAAGCCATAGAACCTCTTGACAGTGGGTCATCTGTGGGGCCAAGCTGTATTGCCCTTATAGAGAGGGCAGTTGCTCTTAGTTTCAGCTTAGAATAACCTGCTCAATGGAAGTGGCTTTGATGCATAAGCACCTTTCTTTCACCAGAGATAACTTGGGATCTTCTATAGACTTCTACTATATCTTGCAGGTGTGGTGCACTTTCTGAAAGCGCACCAAAACTTCTGCATTCAGAAAGTGAACCAAACCTACAGGTTTTTGCCTAGTTTCACTTCAGGCTTATGCAGTAAACTGACAATGTAATTTCCTCAGTCTTAGGACCGGCCCTTGCGCTTGTGTCCTAAGAATATTTCGGAGCTGCTGGCTGACCAGCCCTGCGTTTGATGTGGGGGAAGTCCTTTTGTCTGTTAATTCTCAGAAGGAATGCCAGCCTGTTGGGCTGTGGAGGATCATAAGGACAAAAACAGTACAAGGTACATTACCAGTGATGGAGTCCAGACTTCCCATTAATACTTTTGAGCTAAGTGCCATTCACCTACCCTTCCTGTGGTGGACCAACATACTTCATGGGTGACCAACAAGGGTTCACCCTCCAAGTGTTTTGGCATACCTGACACTGTTGGGGGCTGCTAGAAGTAGATGTGTTGGCATCCTGTTTCAGCAAGGACAAGTTTGTGGCCAAGATTAGGGAACCAAAAGCCTTTGCAGTGGATGCACTAGTGACCCCATAGGATCATTTCCAGCTGATATACGCCTTCCCTTTCTTGCAAATTCTTTCTCAATTGCTTTGCAGGATCAAGATGGTGAGCATTCCAGTGATCTTGGTGCCACCAAATTGACCCAGAAGGACTTGGTAGTTGGACATGCTCTAACTCTGTGGGCACTTCTAGACTGACTTGACTTACTGTCTACCATTCTTCTTCGGTTGCTGGCTTGTCTGTTAAAACCAAAGTCCTGAGAGATTGGATTCGCTCTGACTTTGTTTTTCCTATACTGATTAAAGCTTGCAAATCAACCTATCGGACACATACCTGCACACTTGCAATGCTTAATCTGTATGACGCGAGGTATTGTACTGTTCTTTCTCCAATCTGGGCTGAGCCTTGCCTTCATCACCCTGATGGCCAAGGTCAAAACTTGACCATTCTCTCTCAGAAACCTCTGTTCACTCATTCAGTGGTAAGGGCCTATGTTAGGGGATAGTCACATTGTTGCATCTGTGCTCCTGTTTCGCCCTTGGATCGTAATTTTGCCTGTTCGGCTCCACAGAAGCCTCCCTATGAGTCTATACCGGTTACTCCCATGGCTGTCCTTACTTGTAAGGTTCACCTCTGCGAAACAAGTCTCAGAACTAAAGGCCTTATGTAAAAGAACATGTTTTTTTTTTGTTTTTTTTTATAAATACCAGATGATTTTTTGTTCTAATTCTTTAAACAAGTTTATCTTAAGGGTCTCGGGCCCACTTTCCCCCTTAAGATTGTCTCACTGGTAATGCTCTTTGTTTGGTAACATTGTTTCCCGTATTTGTGCACCTGTCTTGCTCTTGGATCTTTTTTTGGACCTCTCTCCTGTGCCTTTAAGAATAGGAAAACTCCTTTCCCCATTAAGGGCTGGTTCACACCATAAAAACGCACTCCAGATCCGTTCTGGATACGTTTCTGCATGCGCATTTTTGATGCATTCCAGTAAGTTTTTGATGCATTTCCGAGTGCATTCCAGGTGCTTTTTTCCTGTTTTTTTTACTATACTAGGGTCCAGTGCGTTTTTGATGTATTCCAGTGCATTTTTGATGCGTTTTACTGCTTTTCAGTGCAGGTGAAATGCAACATGTTCTAATTTTTTCTGGAACTGGGAAGCCCTGGAACTGACTGCAGTGGCGTGAACTATGCCATTGGAAACCATATAACCTACTTTCCATGTGTTTTTGATGCAGAAAAAAAACATACTGGACTGCATGTGGTGGGCTCACTTGACTCGTTCAGTTAGTGGGGTTGATTTACTAAAACTAGAGTGCAAAAATCTGGTGCAGCTGTGCATGGTAGCCTGTCAGCTTCTCACTTCATCTTGCTCAAATAAAGAGCCACCCTATTAAAAGTCAGCAGCTACAAATAGTGTAGCTGCTGACTTTTAAGAATCAGGCCATCTCCTGTCCCATGCTTCAGCGATGTGGCCACCCGCTGCCTCACTCTTCTCCCCCCTCCTCCATGCTGCGCCTGCATAGCAAGTGTGGGTGCCCAGCTTTGGCTTCAAAGCCGGGCGCGCACTGTGCATGCACAAGCCCCGAATGGCCGGTGTATCTTCTGGGACCTGTGACGTGTCCCAGAAGATCGTCGGGAGGGAAGGTTAACTTCCTTCCGGTTCTGCTGCTCCAGGAGAGGAAGAGCAGCTGGCATCCTGTCAAAACAGGGTCCCCGGGGGGCGTGGTCTCGGCATGGAAGAGTAAAGACGCGTCTTCCTGGAGCTCCCGCCCGTGGCCCTCTTGCAGTGTCTCAGCTCAGCTTTAACCCACATTTTCTTCTCCTATAAGGACCAAGGGAGTTCGGGAAGTAATCCCGCCATGACACACGCCGTCCAGACATGGATCGTTTCCTGATCCCGCTGCAGCCGGCCGCTTCAACACCGAACCCGACCAAAATGGCGCCGGTGCCAGCCACGAGGACGGAGCATAATCAGCCAGCCGCCGATAGGAAGAGCGCACGGAAGAACGGTGACAATGACTTGCCGCCGTTCTCCCCTCCCAGCGACCTCTCGCCCTGCCTGCCTCGCTCACTCTCCCTCGCCTCCATCTGCAGCACCGGGGGGGATGTCTGTGGATCTCCATCTGACATGGAGCACAGCCAACAGGACCCTTGGTGCTCACAGCCCTCCAGATGTCTGTGCAACGGTGGGGGCCCCCCTGGTCACTCCGACACTGGCATCTACCACAGTGAGTACTGCGCACAGCACACGGTTCTCACAGGAGTCAAGTCCTGCCCAGCTCATAGATCAGTCAGTGTGGGCTTTTCTGCAACAACTTCCCACTAGAGAGGACTTTAGCTTGCTGGCCTCCCGCATGGAAGCAGCACTCGGGGGAACTGACGGGTGAAACAGGAGGTAGCAGAAATGTCCACCAGGGTCACATCGCTGGAAGAGGATTCTACCTCCCTGCATAACGCTGTCTCCAGCTTACAAGTAGCGCAGGATGACGTGTCAGACCAAGTAGCCCAACTATACTTGCTACTGGATGACCTGGAAAATCGGAACCGCAGGCGTAACATCAGAATCCGCGGTCTCCCAGAAGCCACACAGCAAGCAGGTCTTAAAACAACAGTGACTGCTATATTTAATCAATACCTGGAACGCTCCCCAGAGACTAACATTGCCATTGACAGGGTCCATAGGCCCCAGGAACATAGCGGATGACAGACCTAGAGACGTCCTTTGCTGTCTCCATAATTATTCTTTAAAGGAAGACATTTTGCAAAATGCTTGGTGGAAGGGTCTAACTGACTGATGGAGCCCAGGTCCTCCTTTTACCGGACATATCCAAGAGAACATTGCAGATGCGTAGGTGTATGAAACCCCTGCTAGAAAATTGTAACGAATTAGGGATCACCTACAAATGGGGCCACCCCTTCCATTTGATTGCTAGGAAGGGGAACCGCTCATTCACCCTAAAACATCCATCGAATTTGCCGACTTTTTTCAGTTCCCTGGAGATGCCTCTGGTATCGGTTCCCAATTGGCTGGCATTCATCCTACCAACGGGCAACGCTGACGCGGTACCAACTAGCAGGCCCCAACGATCCCGAAGGAATTGCCGGCAACAACGCAGATGGCAACCAGCGCCTCAACAACGAAGCCTGATTACATGATGCAACTTTTTCTTACAGGACGGCTTCTTTACTCCCCCCTCCCCCCAACCCCCTTTTTTTTTTTTTTTTTTTTGTTGCTGATATCTTCCTACCCCACGGGTCAGCTCAAAGGCCTTCCCTGCTGGTCCAAGTAGTTGCTCACCGGACGTGGTTAATGTGCCAGGAGCATTTGACATTACACCAGGCTTGCTTGAGATCAGTTGTTGCTGTATCTGTTGGGAGCCGTTTTAGCCTATGCCCCGCTCCTGATCAAGTACCAGTAACCCATTCTCCCATGAGCTGTCTTGGACTTATAATGACTGGGAGGATCGGGCGGGCCTGTGGAGGTAGTCTGAGTCAGTTGAACCTTACAGGTTGGGCCTGGGGGAGTTATCTGGCTGCCCCGGTGAGTTCGGGACACTTGGCACCGAGCGGGGTGCACCTTGTTAGTGTTGTGGAGCCCCACATGGAGGGGCTCCGGTACATCTTTTAAGGAAATGGGGGGGCGGCCGGGGGGCTTTTTCAGGTCCAAGTTGCCACAACTTGCATATTACGGCCTTCAGGACCCCCTTGGGAGACTTTCCAGGGTGGGGCTCCCTGGAGACCCCCCCCCCCCCACTGCAGGGCAGAAAGATATTCTAATGTGTGATCTTGTGGGGAGGGATACAGTTATGGCTTTGATCCCAGAGAAAGGGAGTAAGAAAAAGAGAGGAGTAGGAGAGTGGGGGTGGGGTTTAAACGTTTTTTTTTTTTCAAGGGAAAGAGACCCTAGTTTCGGTATTGACATAGGGAGGGGTGTTCTAGTGTGTAATCTTATAGAAAGACGGGACGTCACCCCCCCCCCCCCAGAGGTCCCTCGGGGTGGGACCTTTCAGAGGGTTCCCCCAGGACTTCCGGCATTATACGTTCAACACCGTTGAACCTGGACTTTTTCGGGGGGCCGGCGGGGGGGTAAAGGAATTTTCTACATGGCCTCGGGGAGGTACACCCCGAGGTGTTGTGATTGTTCCACGTGGGGCGAGCCACGGTTCACAGGGCTTGAGTGGCCCCGTCGGTCTATTGAGGGGGTCCGGGTTGGACATTCCAAGTTGAC
>BLSH010450346.1:122066-133648 GCA_018402905.1 Glandirana rugosa | reverse complement strand
ACTGCACTTCTCAGAATCCGCTTTAACCCCTTCTGGGGTTGACTCACCCTCCTTTTTATCCAGCGAGGAATTTTTCGGTTATTATGTCTGAGGTTATGGGGAAAATTTCACCCATTCAATCTGACTCAGAACGCAGGGGCCAGACGCATGTATCCATGTCCTCTCCTCCAGAGTCCACCTCTGGTATATTAGGAGTCTTAGTCTGCTGACATCACTACAAAACATAAGAATACTGTTCCAGTCCTCATTGACAGGGCCCTCTTTAATATTGATTGGACCCTGGGCAAATATTTTCTTGGGCCCCCCCATGCAATTTCACTCTCCACCTGCAATGAGACATACAATAAATAGCAACTAGACTCAAAATCAGTTTACTGAATCAGATCAGCAGTGATTTTGATTGGTTGCCAGAGGTTAGAGCATATCATTACCAGTTACTGACTGGTTGCTAGAGGTTACAGCACACATTACGGCTCACTGATTTGTTGCTAGAGGTTAAAGCACATGCTTTCTGCTTGTTTGGTTGCTAGAGATTACTGTACATCAATACTGCTCACTGATTGGTTGCTAGAGGTTACTGCACATCATTACTGCCCAAAGATTGGTTGCTAGAGGTTACAGCACATCATCTCCTCACTGCCTGCACACCATGGACTGGGGAGCGCAAAGTCACTTTCCTGACACCACAGAAATGTGCTGCCCTTTAGCAGATACACAGCAGTGGCATCAATTATTAATGACACCCTCACGCATCTACTGACATGTGCTGTGGAATTTCAAGCATGCCTTTGTCTCCCCAGTGGGCAGTATAGGTGATGTTGAAGTAGGGGCATGATATACATACGAATGCCCCCTTTGTTTACATATCAGCGCAGCTGGCCGCCACTATTTACATATGAATGCTGCCTCTGTTTACATATGAATGCTGGTTATTTACATGTAAATATAGGGTCTGCAGGTAGGTCATCTGTACACAACAATAGTGCAGAGTTGGGCAGCATTAGTAGCAGCACTATTGGGACACAGGTCTAAAACTTCAAGGGACAAAGGAATTTAAACCAGGATAGTTGGCAAGTATGAGGCAGCTGCTTTGGGCCCCACAACAATGACAGGGCCCAGGGCAGCCGCCCCTTTTGCCCTGCCTTAAAGACAGTCCTGCTCATTGATGTAGTACATGTGTCTAGGCCTGAAATAGCTTGCATAGGCCACACCAAAGGTTTCCAAGCCCGGGTTCTCTTAAAAATTCCCAACCTGTTGAAACTTTGACTGTTTCCTTACTATTGCAACCTGTTTTGTATAGTGATTGACCTTATCAAGAGAAAGTCTTTACTGGTCACATACTAGTGACTTTGGCAGGATAGTGACCTGGTGTATAACACATATTGGGGGTAGCAGCTGGAATCTGACACTGCCATTTATCACACTTCCCACTACAGGCTGCTTGCAGAAAACTAAAGGGGGGGATGATACAAGAACAGTCTCACTGAATAAGGAGAGAGAACAGCAGTGCCTGGTCTTTATTATAGGAATCCCCTGCACAAAATCAAATTTTTATGCTGGATTATTGCATGCAGTTTTTAGTCCAATGATTTTTATTGAATAGTTAAGTAGAGTGACAGACATCGACATTTCAAAATTCAGAGCGATAATGTAATAAGGCATATTGTAAAATGGGGAATACCTCTGAAAGCATTGACGTATCATAATTGGATATCAAGTACACAAGGTAATATACAGAATAGTGAATTTAACCCATTGTAACATGGTTATTGTTGGAAAGAAGAAGAGGGAAAGATAACAGGGACTAGTGCGATGAGAGAAGTCCGCAGAGTTGGAAGGAAGGGGAAGGGGGTGGAGAGGGCAAGGGCATCCTGGACTAAGTCCACACATCCATCTAAAGACCTAAAAGGCTGCCATCAGTACCCATAGGAAGGCATTTATAGATCCAAGGGTACCATATTGATGTGTATTTATTCATCATGTCTGATAGCCTCACCTCATTTTTGTCATGGGGCAAAGTTTGCGTAACTCTTGACCTGACCTCCGCTTCAGAGCTGAGTGGAGATTTCCGTGCCTTGGTTATCGTCTGGTTAGCTGCTGTAGTATTGCATACATTTTTAAGAAATATACAAAGCACATCTAGATCTACTGTAAGTAAGAATACAGATGCCTCTTGTAATTAGACAATATTTAAGCTTATAACAAACAGCATTATTATAAAAGCGTACACTGGAACACATATGGCTGCTAGTATGTTATAATATTCACTAAGTGTGTCTGTGTGTGTTTTTCTTATTGCTAACTGTGTATTTTTATCTTTGCTTGCTGTGTGATTTTACAGAAGTGCCCTGCAGATTCTGTACCTTTCAGAAATGTGCAATGTGCTGTCTACAATAACAGACCAATACCAGGTCCATCTGAGCACACATACAACTGGGTGCCATTTTATGGAGGTAATGTTAAACATTAACATTTAATAAAGCTTAATACCTATAGGTAAACAGTTTCTGATTAGGTAATGTCTGATGCTTTTTCCATTGTTAAAAATTGCTCATTACAGCAGTGACACCATAGTTCAAAAAATATACCTAGATAGGTAGAAATCAGAATGCAAGTATTTATACTTTTTATGATGGTGTGGTCCTTTTGTTAAATTGAATAAATGCTTAAACTTTTCAATCATCTTACATTACATAACAATCTGTGTCTGTTCCACTGTTTTCATACACTTACTGTTTCTGTATCTTAGAGCACCTGGAAAATCTTTTGTTAGGTACAGTTGTGCTCATAAGTTTACCCTGCCAGAATTTATGATTTCTTGGCCATTTTTCAGAGAATATGAATGATAACACAAAAACATTTCTTTCACTCATGGTAAGTGTTTGGCTGAAGCCATTTATTATCAATCAGCTGTGTTTACTCTTTTTAAATCATAATGACAACAGAAACTACCCAAATGACCCTGATCAAAAGTTTACATACCCCAGTTCTTAATACCGTGTATTGCCCCCTTTAACATCAATGACAGCTTGAAGTCTTTTGTGGGATTTGTGGATGAGGCTCTTTATCTTCTCAGATGGTAAAGCTGCCCATTCCTCTTGGCAAAAAGCCTCCAGTTCCTGGAAATTCTTGGGCTGTCTTTCATGAACTGCACGTTTGAGATCTCCCCAGAGTGGCTCAATGATATTGAGGTCAGCAGACTGAGCTGGCCACTCCAGAACCTTCACTTTATTCTGCTGTGGATCATTGTCATTTTGGAATGTCCAAGTACATCCCAATGCGCAGCTTTCTGGCTGATAAATGCAATTGTTCCTCCAGTATTTTACGATAACATACTGCATTTACCTTGCCATCAATTTTGACCAAATTTTCTGTGCCTTTGTAGCTCTCAAATCCCAAAAACATCAGCGATCCACCTCCGTGTTTCACAGGCCTTGTTGACTCGTCTCCAAATGTAGCATTTATGGCTGTGACCAAAATGCTAATTTGTGGTCTCATCACTCCAAATCACTGTGCTAGAAGGTTTGAGGCTTGCCTCTGTGCTGTTTGGTGTATTGTAAGCGGGATACTTTGTGGCATTTGCGTAGTAATGGCGACTCGACCATGCAGCCCATCTTTCTTCAAGTGCCTCATTATTGTGCATCTTGAAACAGCCACACCACATGTTTTCAGAGAGTCCTGTATTTCAAATTAAGTTATTTGTGGGTTTTTCTTTGCATCCCGAACAATTTTCCTGGCAGTTGTGGCTGAAATTTTAGTTGGTCTACCTGACCGTGGTTTGGTTTCAACAGAACCTCTCATTTTCCACTTCTTGATTAGTGTTTGAATACTGCTGATTGGCATTCTCAATTCCTTGGATATCTTTTTATATCCCTTTCCTGTTTTATACAGTTCAACTACCTTTTCCCGCAGATCCTTTGACAATTCTTTTGTTTTCCCCATCACTCAGAATCCAGAAATGTCAGTGCAGCACTGGATGAAAGATACAAGGGTCTGTCAGGAGTCTAGAAACTCATTGACCTTTTATACACACACACACTAATTACAAGCAGGGCTTTTTTCTCAGAAAATAGGTGCAGGAACTCAACCACGACCCTCCAAAACCCCCCTCCCCCACACACACCCTCCAAACCACATCAAATGGTGTGGTCAATTTTAGCTTACAATGAAAGGGTCTAAAAGGTGCATTAAATGCCATATAATCTGGCTTATGCAGTAGGCAACCTCTCTTACGGCCCTGGTTCCAGAACCCCTGATAGAGCAGACAGGGAGCGCTGGAGCACAGGGGAGCACGAGGGCTGGATTGGACACAGGTGATGGTAAGACGTTGTCCGATAGTCCGTGCTAGACTGAAGAGTAGTGATGCAGGCCGGGTCAATAACTTGTGGGCAAAGCAGTACAGGAGGAGCAGGCAATCAAATGGCCAGGTGCAGGCAGGGTCGTTAACAGGCAGGCAGGTAGAGGAACACAAGGAACAGACAGAAGAGTGGTCATAGGCAAGCCAGGGGTCAGAGCAGGATTCAGTTCAATCAAATGCGGATTCAGGCCGGGTCACAGGTAACAGGAAGCTCAGAACGGGTCGCTCAGGAACACAGTAACTCTGTAGGACGGACAGCACTGACTGCTGGGCGTGGAGAGACTAAATAGAGCCGTTTGGTGCCGTTTCCGGAGCGCGCGCGTGCAAGCGCCATAGACAGCGGGAGACATAGTTCTTCTCCTAACATTGCCCCCCCCAAGGGGCAGCCTCCGGATGCCCAACCGGGCCCTTAAGTCTGGGTGTCTTCTTCAGAATTGTTTAACAAGCTCTTTTGCATGGATATGGTCTTCAGGCTCCCATGAGCTCTCTTTGGGCCCGTACCCTTTCCATTTGATCAGGAGCTGGGTGGATCCACCCCTTCTTCTACAATCGAGGATGGCCTCCACTTCAAACTCCTCTTGGCCATCCACAAGAATTGGTTCTGGCGGGGCTGACTTCCGACTTGGGAAGGGATCCTGCATTACGGGTTTTAACAAGGTGACATGAAACACCGGATGCACTCGCAGAGACGGAGGGAGGTCCAACTCGTATGCCACCCTGTTAATCTTCCTTTTCACAGGGAAGGGACCAATGAACCGTGGACCAAGCTTCTTGGACGGGCATGCTAACCTCAAGTTCTTGGTTGCCAACCACACTCGGTCACCAGGTTGCAGATCTAATTCCCCGCGTCTTCCCTTGTCGAATGCTCTCTTGTTGCACTCCTGTGTCTGGACCAAAGTTTCCTGCAATAACTTGCTATTCCTTGTCAGGAATTCTACAGTTCTTTGTACAGCAGGTACCATGCTTTTTGGGACCAGGTTAGGGATAAATGTAGGGTGGTACCCCAGGTGCGCCCAGAACGGGGACTGCTTGGTGGCTGGGTGTTCGGTGTTATTATATGAGAATTCGGCCATGGGCAGCAGTGAGACCAAGTCATTTTGGGCAAAAGAAGTGTAGCATCGGATGTATTGCTCCAGGGTCTGGTTGGTCCTCTCCGTCTGACCATTTATCTGGGGGTGATAGGCAGAGGAGAAGGCCAATTCGATCTTTAGTGCGGAACGCAAGGCCTTCCAGACCCGAAAGGTGAACTGTACCCCACGATCCGAGACAATGCTGACAGGGAGCCCCGTGCAACCGAACTACTTCCTTAATAAATGTCCTCACGGTCTCAGTTGCGGTGGGGGTGCCCTTCATCGGGATGAAGTGGGCCATTTTGGTCAGACGGTTCACGATGATGAAGATGGCGTTGAATCCCTCGGACAGGGGTAGCTCAACTATAAAGTCCATCGATATATGAGACCATGGTCGTTCCGGGATGGGAAGCGGGTTTAACAGACCCCATGCTTCTTCCCTACTGGTCTTGTGTTGGGCACAGACCGGACAAGTGCTGACATACTTCCGACAGACTGTGTCAGAGGAAGGCCACCAAAAGGAGCGCGACAGCAGCTCCGAAGTCTTGCGACCACCAAAGTGCCCGGCCAGTTGGTGGTCGTGGCAGAGTTCCAACACTGTTAGACGTTGCTGCTCCAGGACGTAGAGTTTATCTTGGAACCACCATAGTCCATCTTTCATTACCAGTCTAGGGTCATGGGACAAGGTTGATCCAGCCAGGGATCGTTTGACCTGGGACAGCAGGTCTTCCTGCATAAACAAGAAACTCCGGGACGGGAGGATGGGGTCCAGTGGTGTGGATACGCCAGGCTCACTAAACATCCTGGATAGGGCGTCCGGCTTTATGTTTTTCGACCCAGGTCTGTATATAATATGCAGGTTGAAGTGGGAAAAGAATAGAGCCAATCATGCCTGGCATGGCTTTAGCCTTTTTGCTGTGCGCAAGTACTCTAAATTCTCATGGTCTGTGAAGACCATGACAGGGTGTAGAGCTCCCTCCAGCAGGTACCGCCATTCTTCCAGGGCGGACTTGATTGCCAGGAGTTCCCGGTCTCCTACATCATAATTTTTCTCTGGCGCTGTGAGTTTGCGGGAGAAAAAGGCGATGGGGTGTAGTGAGGCCTTTGGACCTTGTCTCTGAGATAGAACTGCTCCCACCGCTGTCTCTGAGGCATCCACCTCCAGGATGTAGGTCAGAGCCAGATCGGGATGCTTAAGGACAGGTGCCATAGTGAACAGTCTTTTGAGCTTCTGGAAGGCCATTTGGGCCTCAGGGGACCAATGGTGCCCTGTTTGGTGAGTTGGGTGATGGGTGAGATCACCGCAGAAAATCCTTTAATAAACTTCCTGTAGAAGTTGGCGAAGCCTACAAACCGTTGGACCCCTTTTCTGTCAACGGGAGCTGGCCAATCCATAATTGCTGAGACTTTCTGGGGATCCATGGTGACCCCGGTGACTGAGATGTTGAATCCCAGGAATGAGATAGTAGAGCACTCAAAGGCACATTTCTCGGCCTTAACATAGAGTCCATGCTGCTGGAAGCGTTGTAGTACGCACCCGACGTGCCTGCAGTGTTCCTCCAGGGAGGCTGAAAAAATGAGGATGTCATCTAGGTAGATGATGACAAATTGGTCCAAGTAGTCATGGAACACATCATTCACCAGGTGCTGGATTGTAGCCGGAGCATTGCAGAGCCCGAAGGGCATCACTAGGTATTCATAGTGACCAAAGCATGTCCGGAAAGTGGTCTTCCATTCGTCACCCTCTCGGCTGCGAATTAAGTTATAGGCTCTGCGGAGATCCAGTTTGGTGAATACAGCAGCTGTGCCAAGCCTTTGAAACAGTTCTGGAACCAGTGGCAGAGGATATCGGTTTTTAACAGTAATAATGCAGGGTCTGAGAGTATGATCTTTCTTCTCCCCGAAGAATATTCCAGCCCCTGCAGGGGAAGTCGAGGGCTGGATGAACCCTTTTGTTTTCATCAAGGTACTCCTTGAGGGCTTTCAGTTCCAATTCAGAGAGCGGGTAGATTCGGCCAAACGGTGCTTCTGCCCCGGGCAACAGTTCTATGGGGCAGTCGTATGACCTGTGCAGAGGGAGAGTATCTGCCCCTTTCTTACTGAATACATCCAAAAACTCATGATACACGAATGGAACAGCGAGACGGGTTTCTGGGTCAGAGTCAGAGTTCAGACTAAGTACTGGAACGGTGGCAGACAATTGTTTTGGCAGTATGGGGAGAGAAACTGAACTTTTCCAGTGGACCAATCAATGGTGGGGCAGTGTGCCCGGAGCCAAGGCAGACCCAGAATGACTGGGGAAATAGGGGACGTTATGGCATCCAATGACAGGTGCTCCAGGTGGTCGCCCGTAGTCCGGGTAAGAAGAGGAACTGTCTCGTGGGTGACTGCCCCAGAGCTAATGGTGGACCCATCAGCCAAGCGGATGGCCATCCGATGGGCCTTAGGCCTGAGCGGAATCCGGTGCTGGGCTGCAAAAGCCAGGTCAACAAAGCAGCTACAGGCTCCGGAATCCAGAATGGCTGAGACCTGGATATTTCTGTCGGGGAGCTGAAGATGCAGCGGCAAGACTAGATGGTGGGAAGCGTCAGGTAAGGATAGGAGCTCTCCTGAAGTAGAGTGGGGCCTGTGTCCATGCTTAACCGGACAGGACTTGACAAGATGTCCGGTGCCACCACAATAGAGGCAGAGGCTGTAGATCAGATGTTGGTGTCTCTCTTCAGGAGAGAGAGAGGGACGTAGCAGTCCAGGTTGCGCCCGGGCCAGACGATTAAAACGTATGTTTTTTTCGGCTCTACGTTCCTGCAGACGTTGGTCGACCTCGATGGCCAGGTCGGTCAGGGCTTCCAGAGTGGGGGGAACACCTACACGAGCCAGTTCGTCCTTGAGCGGCTCCGAGAGCCCCAATCTGAACTGCATCGTACCAAGCTCTGGAACTCCGCTACATAGTCCTCTGCTGTTCGGTGCCCCTGCTGGAGTACATGAAGCGCTGCTTCAGTGGTGGCAGCATGATGGGGGTCTTCGTACAACCGAGCCATGGCCTGGAAGAAAAGGGTGAGGTTGGTGGTTTCGGGAGCCCCGAGTTCCAGCAGCCGATGAGCACGGACAGCACGGACAGTAGAACGGATAGCACTAACTGCTGGGCGGGGAAAGACTAAATAGAGCCCTTTGGCGCCGTTTCTAGCACATGCATGCACGCGGGGGCGTGCGCGGACGCGCACAGGCACGCGCACAAGAGCCTAGGACAGCTGGAGACAAAGTTCTTCTCCTAACACAGGCCCACACACACCTGGACAATTAAAGTCCTTGCTGCTTTCAAAACCTTGTCCCAGGATTGGAGATTTCCTCCCTCCCAGATCACTGTGAAATCCCTCAGCTCTACGCTCCCAACTGGATTCTACCAAGCTTGGAAGAAACTGCCAAAACAGATTCTTCCATGCCAAATGCCAGGTTGACAATCCTGTGGGACAAATACTGTAACAGGGGACCCCCATCACAATATATATATATATATATATATATATATATATGAAGAAATTACACTTTGCTACAATGTAAAGTAAGGAGTATACAGCTTGTATAACAGTGTAAACTTGCTGTCCCCTCCAAATAACTCAACACACAGCCAGTAATGTCTAAACCGCTGGCAACAAAAGTGAGTACACCCCTAAGTGAAAATGTGCAAATTGGGCCCAATTAGCCATTTTCCCTCCCTAGTGTCATGTGACTCGTTAGTGTTACAAGGTCTCAGGTGAGAATGGGGAGCAGGTGTGTTAAATTTGGTATTATCGCTCTCACTCTCTCATACTGGTCACTGGAAGTTCAACATGGCACCTCATGGCAAAAAACTCTCTAAAGGATCTGAAAAAAAAAGAATTGTTGCTCTATATAAAGATGGCCTAGGCTTCAATAAGATTGCCAAGACCCTGAAACTGAGCTGCAGCACATTGGGCAAGACCATACAGCAGTGTAACAGGACAGGTTCCATTTAGAACAGGCCTTGCCATGGTCGACCAAAGAAGTTGAGTGCACATGCTCAGCATCATATCCAGGGGCTGCCTTTGGGAAATAAACATATGAGTGCTGCCAGCATTGCTGCAGAGGTTGAAGGCGTTGGGGGTCAGCCTGTCAGTGTTAAGACCATACGCCGCACACTTGCATTGGTCTGCAAGGCTGTCGTCCCAGAAGGAAGCCTCTTCTAAAGATGATGCACAAAAAAGCCCACAAACAGTTTGCTGAAGACAAGCAGACTAAGAACATGAATTACTGGAACCATGTCCTGTGGTCTGATGAGACCAAGATAAATTTATTTGGCTCAGATGAGGTCAAGCGTGTGTGGAGGCAACCAGATGAGGAGTACAAAGACAAGCTTGTCTTGCCTATAGTCAAGCGTGGTGGTGGGAGTGTCATGGTCTGGGGCTGCATGAGTGCTGCCGGCACTGGGGAGCTACAGTTCATTGAGGGAAACATGAATGCCAAAATGTACTGTGACATACTGAAGCAGAGCATGATCCTCTCCTTCTGGAGACTGGGCCGCAGGGCAGTATTCCAACATGATAACAACCCCAAACACACCTCCAAGATGACCACTGTCTTGCTAAAGAAGCTGAGAGTAAAGGTGATTTACTGGCTAAGCATACCTCCAGACCTAAACCATATTGAGCATCTGTGGGGCATCATTAAAGGAAAGGAGGAGGAGAGCAAGGTCTCTAACATTCACCAACTCTGTGATGTCATCAAGGAAGAGTAGAAGAGGACACCAGTGGCAACCTGTGAAGCTCTGGTGAACTCCATGCCCAAGAGGGTTAAGGTGGTGCTGGAAAATAATGGTGGCCATACAAAATATTGACACTTTGGGCCCAATTTGGACATTTTCACTCAGAGGTACACTCACTTTTATTGCCAGCGGTTTAGACATTAATGGCTGTGTGTTGAGTTATTTTCAGGGGACAGCAAATTTACACTGTTATACAAGCTGTACACTCACTACTTTACATTGTAGCAAAGTGTAATTTAGTGTTGTCACATTAAAAGTTATAATAAAATATTTACAAATATTTACAAAAATAATAATTCCAAAAAGTCATTGTTCTCCAAAATTTTTTGCTTACTGTCATTATATATACTGTAGTATATATTGCACTGTGCAAAAGAGAATGCTTTCAGAAATAGAAGTGTGAATAGTTTATTTTTATCAGTTAACAAGATGAAAAGTAAATGAACAGAAGAGAAACCCAAATCAACTCAATATTTGGTGTGACCACCCTTTGCCTTCAAAACAGCATCAATTCTTCTAGGTACACTTGCACACAGTTTTTGAAGGAACTCGACAGGTAGGTTGTTCCAAACATCTTGGAGAACTAAGCACAAATCTTCTGTGAATGTAGGCTGCCTCAAATCCTTCTGTCTCTTCATGCAATCCCAGACAAACTCGATGATGTTGAGATCAGGGCTCTGTGGGGGCCAAACCATCACTTCTAGGACTACTTGTTCTTCTTTACACCAAAGATAGTTCTTAAAGACATTGGCTGTATATTTGGGGTTGTTGTCATGCTGCAGAATAAATTTGTGGCCAATCACACACCTCCATGATTGTATAGCATAATTGATACGTATCTACCTGTATTTCTCAGCATTGAGGTCACATTCATAGGACATGTAAACAAAGCTAAGCAAATCAACTATACACAAAAACATAGGAACCGGGGTGCAGAGAAATGGCAACAGGTGCAGTGGCGTCGCTAGGGAGGGCGGGGGGTGAGGGCTGCACCCGGGTGACACCTGCCAGAGGAGTGACACCTGGGGGTAGCGTCACTGATAACACCGCATGGTCCACACCCCCTAGATTGATCTGCGCATCTCAGCTTTCTGATAGAACACCTTCTGTTTCCTTCAGTGGTGCTGACCAAAGCCGCCCCCCCCTCCTCTATTGTGTACCTCTACACAGGAGAAGGCGGGAGTCTGAGGGACACACTGCATGTTCTGAGGTCTGTTTACAGTTTAATGCAGATGGACATGTGCTGGGGTTCCACAAGATAGTCTTTCGACTCTACGCGTCTAGTTAGATCCCCCACACCTGGTACGCCACAATAGTCACTGCGATGGGGGTCCACAGTGAGGAGACCGTCCACAGTGGGCCCACGTCGGGAGTGGGG
>BLSH010450346.1:108065-120162 GCA_018402905.1 Glandirana rugosa | reverse complement strand
CTGTAGAAGCTGCAGCATCTGTGACTACCTTTGGTGATGCAGCTGATGCCATGGGGATAACCTTAATATGCCGTACTAATTTATGAGGAACTCATCCTACATTGCTAAGTCGGCTAAGTATGGCTGCCGGGTCTAACCTAATGATTTGGTCAGCACCTTGTACCTGAGTAAGGAAAACTAGGAGCCGTGAAATAAAAGAGCGGCCTTGAGGAATTATTCTTATCGCAAAATTGAGCGTCCCTATCAAAGTCTGCATCTGTTTCCTAGTACCCCCTGCGAGAGAGTAAAGTCATGAACGACCGACCTGATATGGGCTAGTTCGTCAGGAGGCAGACTGACATGCATGGCACATGTGTCCAAAGTGACACCTAAGAAGGTGATGGCTTGTGCCGGGCTTTCCACTTTGTGTTCGGCTATGGGAGCGTTGAAGTTGTTGAACACCACTCTCAACCCATCGAGTTTACCGGTGGTATGTCTGGTCGCTTGAGGAGTAGAAAATCATCCAAGTAATGGATAACCATCTGACACTGGGCTTGGTGTGACAGGCTCCGCGAAAAAGACTGCTTGGATAGCTATGTCATCTGATGTATATTTCAAGGAAAATTTCTTGGAAGGAATCAGGGAATTCAAGCTCAGAATGTGTGAAGAATGAGGTGCAGAAAAAAAAATCGTAGGTTTTTTGCATTCATGAGTGGAGAGAGGTAGAGTGATGAGGCCGGTGTGGAATCCTGAGGTGGCGGGGGGGGGTTTGAAGGGGCGTTTTGGGGCCGCATTTGCGCACCAGTTTGCAGTGTGGCAAATTGTTTGGCAGACGGCACAGAGCGAGGAGCGTAGGCCAGCAAAGTGGTGACAAAAGAGTTCCGTGATGGTGACACTCAAGTCGGTTTGGAGACAAAACAAGGGGGTGTGTGTCAAAATGGGGTCTGGAAGAGGGAAAAGAACAGAGTGGGATACAGAAATTTAAGAATAAGGAAAGAGAAGTACAGGAACGAAATGACAGGCATAGATAGAGCCGACTGTGTTCTACGGTGATAGAACACTGTATAGTGGAAATTTAGAAAACTCAAGAGAGTGCGTGGCACCCGAAGTGAGCCAGGAGGTGACTGGCCAGGTAACCGATAGCTCGGATGCCTGTCTGTGCTGAGCACAAACGTGTGGACTAGAGCCCCAGGACATACTGGGGCAAGCAGCTGGAGTCTGCTACAACCTATGTAAGAATGTTTCGGCCTGTAGATTTATGACGCATGCTCGGTCTGCTTAACTCTTGCACTGTCAGCAAGTTGATGTTCAGCGACCTTGTCAGTGAGGTGGAGAGTCGGTCTCCAAAAAGAGAGTGTAATGCATAGACATATGTGACAGTAACTAACGCCCAACCTTAGCATGCCGAATGGTGTATGTAAAATAGAAGATTTAGTGACAGAGTGCTGCAGAATATGTGACAGAAAAGACCCGTGAACTACACCTGACTAACGCTCTATCATTAAGGTCCTGGTATGGATCGAACATGTAGTAAGGGCATGTGAGATGAGTGAAAAATGTATATTTCTTTTATTTTCCTACATGGGCTGTCCCACCCTTGTTATGCAGGTGGCCCTGATGAAGAAGTGATTCCTACGTTGGGAGGGGTTTTGTTTTTTTGGGGAAAACGTCCAACCTGATGCAGGATGGGACCTGAACCTCGACTGACCTAAGGAGAAATTACAGAGAAAACTATGAATGGCCCCTATGTTAATGCCACTGGAGACGATTAAGTGCCACTAAAATGGGGTGGGGCTGATTGTGTGCCACTGAGAATGTGCTTGTAATGGGGTTGTGTTTGTCCTTGCTCAAAGCGATTGCAAGGGATTGGTGTTGATGCGTGCTTGCAGCGATTGTGAGGAGTTTATGTAAATGTGTGTTTGCAGTGATTTGCAAGTCTAGTTTATGCATGCTCGCAGCGATTGCAAGGTATTTATGTTGATGCATGCTCGCAGCAATTGCGAGGAATTTATGTAAATACACGCATGCATCAATTGCAAGGAGTTTTTGATAGTGAGCATTCGCAGTGATTGCGAGGGGTTTGCGATGTTGCGTGCTCGCAGCAATTGCAAGGAGTTACAAAAATACGTGTTTGCATCGATCGCAAGAAGTTCAAGTTTGAAATGCATACTTGCAGCGTTGTGGGGGGAGTCAAAAATGCGTGCTGGCAGCGATTTGCAAGACGCCAGTTAAGCATACTTGCAGCGTTTGTAAGAAGTTTGTGTTTGTACATGCTGACAGAGATCACAAGGGGTTTGTGTAGTTACGTGATCGCAGCATTTGCTAGGGGTTTAAATGACAACTCGTGCTTGCAGTGATCGCATTGCCTGCTTGCTGTAATGTATGGAGTAACACGTACCTGTGCTTGCAGCGATTGCAAGACGTGGTGCTCGAATGCATGTTTACTGCGATTAGTAAGTGACTTGTGCGTGCTCACAGCGACTGCGAGAAAGTTTGTGCTGGGTTATGATGCGATCGTTCGAAAAAAAGAGAGGGGGAAGCACGTCGCTGGAAGTGTGTTGTTTTTTTGTTTTTTTAAGGTGGTGTTCATTCTGTGCTTGCAGTGATTGCAAGGTGTAGTGCAATCGAAGGCATGTTTGCAATGATTGCAAGAGCCTGTACTGATAAATTTGCATCAATTGCAAAATTGACCTATAGATAGGTAAAGGATGAAGATAGTAAAAAATAGAAAGGGGGTGTATTGTGGTCGAACTAACCGTAACTGCTTGGCATGGAACTTGAACCGATGCCATGGATCGATATGAATCGATAGTAAGGAAGAGACACGAACCGATACGAATTGGTAGAGGGCTTCAGAAAGATGTGGGTCGACTTAAATTACATGTGAACTGATTTGCTTCGATGCAAATCCGTGGTAGGAAATAACAGGAGCCGATGCAAATCGATAGATAAAATGACGATAATTAGCGGCATGACACAAACCGATTCGAATCGGCAGAACACTAACATAATTAATGCAAATCGGTAGTAGGAAATGACATGAATCAATGTGAATCGGTAGTGGAACTGACATGAGCCTATGCGACTCGGTAGTAGGAACTGACATGAACCGATGCGACTCGGTAGTGGGAACTGACATGAACCAATGCAACTCGGTAGTAGGAACTGACATGAACCGATGCGACTCGGTAGTAGGAAGTGACATGAACCGATGCGAATCGGTAGTAGGAACTGACATGAATCGCTGTGACTCGGTAGTGGAATGACATGAACCAACATGAGTCGGTAATAGGAAATGACTTGAACCGACTTGAATCGGTAGTAGGAAGTGACATGAACTGATGTGAATCGGTAGTAGAAAATAACATGAAGCGCTGCGAATCGGTAGTGGAATAACATGAACCGACATGCGTCAGTAGTAGGAACTGACATGAACTGATGCGAATTGGTAGTAAGGAATGACGTGAATCGATGTGATTTGGTAGTGAAAAAATGGTATGAACTGAAGTGAGTCGGTAGGAAAAGTAACCGATCGGGAAGATAACATGGACCGGGTAAACAACATGACCGGTATGAATCGGTAACTAGGTACATATTGGACTGTGGTAAGTATCTGATATGGATCATTTGTGGGATAGGACATGCACCGATGCAAATCGGTAGTCAGGAAAATGACATGAACAGAGTAATGACATAAACCGATCAAAATCGGTTGAAGGGAAGGCATGAACCGATACGAATCGGTAGATAGGGTAATAATACAGAGAGTCAGGCTGGGTTCACACCTATGCGAATTGGATGCGGCTGAAACCGCATCCAATTTGCAGGACACTTGAAAACGCATTGTTTTCAATGTGTCTGGTTCACATATGTCCGGTGCATTCGCACTCCACATTGCACAAAAAACCTGTGCTTTTTTTGTGCAATGCGGTGCGAATTCCCAGCCCGTTGTGTTCAATGGGAGCGCATCTAACACGGAGATGCACTCCGCACTGAATACTGGTATATTTTCCCTTGCTCGTGGTCCCTCCCCCTCCCTCCCCCCGCAGCTGCTGCGCTGTGGGAGCAGACAGGAGCCGCTGAACGGCGGCTCCGCCCCTTCCCGGCAGCAGACAGGCTGGAATTCGCACCGGACTGGTGTGAATCCAGCCTAAGTGACATGGTCTGATGCAAATTGGTGTGTGTCATGCATCCAATATGAACCGTTGTGACTAGGCTCGGATTGGACTGTGGTGAGTATGCAATGGATTTGCTACAAATCGATTGTGAGGTGAATGGTATGATCAATACGAATAGGTTGTAGCGTGCATGAAATGAATCCGATACGAGTTTGGTTGTGGTGTGTACTATGGCCTCAACTGAACACCAACCACCCAACCCCCGAGGCTAATTGAGTGCAGCCAAGGCCCAGGTGGGTCTAACTGCCACCTCAATCAGCCACAGAGGCCTGTGCAAACAATACATGCTAATCACCCAATGGATGCGGTGGCAACCCCCATAGACAGTGAATGCTGTGAGCAACAAAGCTTGTATTGAGTGATATTGGATAACGACCAACAGTGGCTCGAGGCTTGGCTCTGAGAATGAATCATAAAATAGGCAGTGGGAACCTACGAATCTACTATGCCTGTGCCAAATGATGTCGGGACACGACCGACAACAATTTGGAGGCAGCTAAGTGCAAGAGGGGATGCAGGATAGGAAACATTACGAATTGTAACATAGCGTATGAAATGAAAAGGTTTGAATCCTACCTGCAACAGCGAGCGAGAACCGCCGACGAAGAACACAAACAGAGAAGCTGCAACACACTGGTAATCGAACGCACAGATTCACAAACATGACGTGAGCTTTGGCGAGCCGGCCCAGTAACATGTGCTATCGTGCATTGGAACTGACAAAGAGCATGGGGAGTGAGGTGCTTAAATACCCTCCAGGCTCCTCCCATAAATTCAGGCCACCATACTAGCCTTCCTATATATATATATATATATATATTTTTTTTTTTTTAAAACAGCTATTTACATCACAACAGTCTTGGGATAATGTCAAACAGTTGACTGTGTTGCTAACAACACATTTCCAGTGACAGACTCACGCTGGAGCACCTTTCACTCACCACTGTTGAACTGTTTCCTTGCTGGTCCTGAACGCTGTTGAATTTCCCTCACTAGTTATGTGCCAGTGAAGGAGCAACATCTCACTGGCACTTTTGCGAGGGAGCTACTCCATAGAAATTGGCAAGGGAAATTGGCAGCTGGTTAAATTCTGTGTGGCATGGCCCTTCGGTTGGCTTCCCATCTATAGTTTTCTTGCATTGCAGGCGATGCACCATGCACTTAGTGTGTTGCAATGCCATTCATTTTCAATGGCACCTGAAATTAGGGTGACCAGACGTCCCCTGTTTCTGGAGACAGTCCCCGGACTGAGGACACTGTCCCCGGACCAAGTCTGTCCCCGGTTTTGTCCCCAGATTGGGGATTTCTGGGTATCATAGCCGATCAGCTGGTCCAGCGGACTTGATATCCATCAGAACGCGCTGATCGTTCTTTACACAGGCAGAATGACGGTCTGCCTATGTAAACAAGGCAGATCGCTGTTCGGTCAGTATGGAAGACATTGATCCTGTGTTCCTGCAAAGCAGAGACAGGGATCTATGCCTTCCCTCAGTAAAAACACCTCCCCCACAGTGAGAAAACACTTGTTAGGCACACATTTAACCCTTTGATTGCCATAGATGTTAACCCTTTCCCAGCCAGTGTCAGTACAGTGATAGTGCATATTTTAGCACTGATCACTGTATTAGTGTCACTGGTTCCCACAAAGTGTCAAAAGTGTCACTTAGTGTCAGATTTGTTCGCTGCAATATCGCAGTCATGCTATAAGTCGCTGATTGCCTCCATTACTAGTAAAAAAAAGAAAAGACATCTGTGTTGCAGTGGAATACAAAGTAACTCTTGACCCTGCATTGTGGTGCACTACATCAGGAAAAAGAGTGCAGGAGCATTTTCCAGTGTGCTAGTAGCCTATTAAAATGAATGGATTGCCTTACTGCAATGCATTAGGGATGCACCGATACTAGTATCGGTATCGGGGCTGATACTTGGCCTTTTCGCAACTTCTGCACGGCTTGTCCCCAAAGTAGTGCAGGAACCTTTTTCTAAGTCGGAGCGACTTGAGTCTTGAGAAACAACTCAGGATGGCTGCAGAAGCTGACGGATTTCTTCCTGGCCCGAGTCCCATCCAAGATGGCGCCAGCATGGCACAGAGCTCGCTTCTACCTTCAGAGCTACAAGGAGACTGGGCACAGGATAAAAGACTGGCTTTCCCTCTTTATGAAGGCGACCCTAGTGAGTCATCCCCTCCTCTGTTCCTTTACATCCTTCAGCCCACTGAAATCAGGGCCCCCGGATGGAAGGCCCTGACCAGCACACACAGACTCACTCCTCTCCCTCTTGCTGCTGTTTTATCGTAATTTCTACCACAGAGTTTCTCCTAGCTCATCCCAGCCTGCAGCCTTTAAGGACAGTTCTCTTGGCTATCTCCTGCACCAAGAAGTTTCTGTCTGTCTCCTGTACCATGCCTGCAGTCTCTGGCTGTCTCCTGTACCAGGCCTGCAGTCTATGACGGTCTCCTGTACCATGCCTGCAGTCTGACCATCTCCTGTACCATGCCTGCAGTCACTGCTGTCATTTCTGCCTGTTGCCACCTCCTTCCCTCCACCAGCTGTCACCTCTGCCCACATGTCTCCCAATAATCCTCCTATTCCTATCCTCTTCCCCCCAGCAATCACAGCCTCTTCCATCCCAACTCTCCCACCCCACAATCCCTATTTCACCCCACCCTCAACTACCCTGCCCTCACTTACCCCTCTACCCCCCCTTCAACCCTGCCCTCACCCAGCTCCCTAACAACCTCCCCACCCCCTCCCATACCACCCCCCTACCTACACGATAGGTATCAGTAACTGGTATCAGCGACTACCAAGGGTATAGTATCGGTACTCGTACTCGTTGGCAAGAAAGTGGTATCGTTGCAACCCTACAATGCATGTTAATACACAGCATAAAGCACCTTACACAATGGTTTGCTTTAGGGCAGAGTCTCTTTATCACACCATTACCAGCCTAAAGCAGACTATCAATAGATTTTTTTTAAGAAAGTAAGAAACCTTAGAACCTCTGTTTGGTTCACCCTCGCTTCCTGCCCTGGTAGCAACAAAAGATCTCACCACTGTTTTCCCTGAAAAAGGGAGGGGAACGCTCCAAAAAAGCAAACCTGGCAAAAAGGTTTAGCCCTGGTTCAGACTAATGCAATCCTCAGAGATCGCATGTGATTTGCACCCGCACACATGCAATCTCTGAGTATTGCGAGTTCAGCCATACACTTGTATGGCTGAACTAGCATTAGATGCACAAAATTTTTTTTTCCCACCAAAATTTGTTTTTGTTCTCACCCATGCGATCCGATTCATGTGCGAGTGCACAGTTCGCACTGCTATCTGTGAACAAAACTGGGGGTATCATTAACTTTATTATGATACCCGCCAGCGGTTCGCAAAAGACAGTGTGAACTGCCGGCGGGAATGCTGCGATGTGGGGACCGGCTGTATAATCGTGCCGGTTCCCGCATTGCACAAGTCTGAACCAGGGCTCAAAGTTAGGATTTTCCCCTTAGTTTGGGTAGTTTTCTTTTCACTGCTTTCTCTTCATTAGGAAAAGAAGTGAAGAAAAATCTCAGTGAGGATACAGGAAGGAATGAAAAAAAACTGACACGTTCTAACCTTTCTACACGCTACCTAAAACTAGAGTCAAAATATTTTTTTCTGAGGTTGAACTTAGATATCATTACTTTAAAAGTCTTATTTTATTTACTTTTTAATCCTGCTCCTGTCCCTAAGAACCATAGAAAAATTGGGGTTGGAATTTACTTATTATTTAATAATGATATGTGTGAAAATAATGAATAATTATCTATCATTGTCATGTCAAATATATAATTAATTTCAGCTTCCAATGCCTGTGATTTAAACTGTTTGGCTGTTGGATATAACTTTTATTATACCTTCGGGCGAGTACTTGATGGAACCAGCTGTGGAGCAGACTCTGCCGGTACCTGCATCAGCGGCAATTGCCTGGTAATAAACTTTAATTTTGTTTTATTAGTTGATATAAATAGACAAGAATTTTGATAGAAAACAGTTACAGTCCTCGGGCTTTACATTTATGTTTTACTTTGGGTACAGGGACTCTTTATTATGGGGGTTGGAGAGCTGGCTGAGATACCTTTTTGGTTTCCAAGTATTCACATACACTCTTTTGTGGACTGGGTAAAGTTCATTAAATAGGTAAATTATAGAGATATTTAAATACAAAATTATACATTTTTAGTTCAATCGCTATACTGTAGTTCAGGTCTCATCTCTTTCTAAATATACAGTCAGGTCCATAAATATTGGGACATCTACACAATTCTAATCTTTTTGGCTCTATACACCACCACAATGAATTTGAAATGAAACACACAAGATGTGCTTTAACTGCCGACTTTTAGCTTTAATTTGAGGGTATTTACATCCAAATCAGGTGAACGGTGTAGGAATTACAACAGTTTGTATATGTGCCACCCCCACAAGTTGTTTTCCGTGGTCTTCCAGGTCTTTTGGTGTTGCTGAGCTCACCGGTGCATTCTTTCTTTTTAAGGATGTTCCAAACAGTTGATTTGGCCACACCTAGTGTTTTTGCTATCTCTCTGATGGGTTTGTTTTGTTTTTTCAGCCTAATGATGGCTTGCTTCACTGATAGTGACAGCTCTTTGGATCTCATATTGAGAGTTGACAGCAACAGATTCCAAATGCAAATAGCACACTTAAAATTAACTCTGGACCTTTTATCTGCTCCTTGTAAATGGGATAATGAGGGAATAACACACACCTGACCATGGAACAGCTGAGCAGCCAATTAGCCAATTGTCCCATTACTTTTGGCCCCTAAAAAGTGGAAGGCGCATATACAAACTGTTGTAATTCTTACACTGTTCACCTGATTTGGATGTAAATACCCTCAAATTAAAGCTGAAAGTCTGCAGTTAAAGCACATCTTGCTCGTTTCATTTCAAATCAATTGTGGTGGTGTATAGAGCCAAAAAGATTAGAATTGTGTTGATGTCCCAATATTTATGGACCTGACTGTATGTTCATTATAACCATCTAATGCACTTTCAGTGTTTTAATGAGCAAAGCTGCAGTGTCTATATCCCTTTAGAAGTAGTTATAGCTTAGTATGTTATCAAAAATTAAATTACTATTATAGAGGATGTGTAAATTTTACCTACATCTTAGCGCAGATGTCTGAGAAAATTAGTGAGCCAATTGCACAAGCAAGAAATAACATTTCTGGGAGTGATTCATACACCAGTTGTTTACAGAACTCATTGCCATATTGCATTGAATTTGTAAAACATTTTTCAAAAATTAAAGTGATATCAGATGGAAATGGAAAGGAAATTTTAATAACATTTAACTACAAATTGGCTTGTGTGGCTTGTGTAGCAATTTTGGATGTTATACAACATTATTAATATTAGTAATTATTATTATTAATTTAATTAATTTATTTACAAATGTTATCTTTGAGGGCTCATTCAGATGTGCACTCTAGGTTGTCTGCACACAGCTCTGTGGTGGATGCACATGCAGAAAAAAGCTGCTCAGCACAGAGGATGGGCCCCAGCACCCATGTGAATGAGCCCTTAAGCTCTCATTGGCTGACGCTGCTGAAATCAAGGATCACTTTGTATTAGTGTCAGTAAAACAGACTATTGGCAAAGCTTGGCATAAGCAATGTATAAGATTTACAAAAGCTCACTTGTATACTTATTGATACTCACAAATTATTTCTCAGTTCTGTTGAACCCATGGATCCAATATGTTCAAACATCACTCTCACCTGACAGCCTAACCTCCTTATAGAATATCACTTTGAAGGGAACAATATATATGGTCTTATGTATAGTATCTCAGTTCTCCATCCCTACATGTTACCGGACACAAAAAACAACTTTTTCTTTTTCTTTTTTGATGTTTGTTGGCATTTATCATAAAAGTTCTATGGGCTTAATGTTTGTTTTCTTGTATTTGGAAGAGAACAATCAGGGAAATAGAAATCCCCCCACCCTTTTTCCCACCTACTTCTAGGTCTCCCTTTCTTTTTTGCAGTTGGGTTTCCCTATGTTGACCACGCACACTGTTACCTATCGGATAAACTTAGGACTTACAAGGTTATGCTGAGTGACACTTTAGCCTGGCCTCCTCAAGCCAAAGTCCTCTTCTGCACAGGCGGTATAACGTCTCTAACTTTAGAGGTCTATGGTCAAGAGGTCTATGGTCTCAAGGTCTCGATTCAATTTTATATTATAGTTTATTATGATTACATGTTACATACTGTACTTTTTTTGAAAACTTATTGGCAGTAAAAACAAGGATCGCCACATCAACAATAATTTACCTCTTGTCATTTCTACATGTGCTCTTATTTTGTAGACAGCAGGCTGTGATGGTGTTCTGGGATCTGGAGAAACTGTTGACTCATGTGGAAGTTGCGGTGGCAAGATAGACTCCTGCATTTTTATCTGGAATGTTTTCCAGGACCCTTATCCCTCTACAGGTTATGTTGTATTTCTGTGAACTTCTACTATTTCTACTCACCCCATTCCTGCAAAATACATGACAGATCATGTTAGATCAGAACTATGATGAACTTTGTGGTTGTGTTACTGATTTTTTATCACTTATTTACCAAAACTTAGGAGGTTATGTTTGAAGAATGACAATAAGCATCACAGAACTCTAAGATACAGTATATTATGTTACAGTGTTATAAAGAAAAAAAATCTTCAATTGTTCTGAAACATAATTGTTATGACTCACTGGGTCAAGGAACAATTTTTCAATGCCCGCAGACTGTAAAAACAGAAATCATTCAAGACAGATAGAGAAAATCACAGCTGCTATGTAAAACTTGGTAATTTGATAACAGTTAATTATTAAATAATTTTTCATTGTGGATGACCTATGTTCTTAAGTATGGTAAGCAATATCACTTAGCTAGACACATGGAAATACTAACTCGAATAAATGCTTACAGCCCAACTCCAGGCAGCTAAAAAAAATCTCTTGCAATGGTGCTGCGCCTGCGCTTCTAGGTTTAATTGCTTATTTAGAACTATGGGAACAAAAAAAGATTTATTTACCTGATCCTCCACTCCTCCCTACAACTAGACATGCACATGCAGCCCCTTCTCTTCCACACTCTAGCGGTCTAGGATCCTGACATCATCAAGGCCAAAGCTGGGTACGCAGCTCATAGTCCATAGCCAACATGTTGATGTCAAGGGACAGTCTACTTCCAGGGCACAGGGAAGAGCCATCTGCCAGGGGAGTGGAGGATTAGGTGAGTAAAAGTGTTTCTCCTCTCTCCTATGTAGCGCTTGCCCCCATAGGAGCGGCTGGATTTGAAGATATAATTTACTACTCTGACAGTACAACCCTTGCACGCTCGTATCTCCAGTTGTCTAGGGGTGTATTGAAAGAAAAAAGGGGGTAGAAGAGTATTGCGCTATGAATATTAAGTGTAGACAGCAGCAACATATAGTGCGATAATCTCACCAAAACAAAATAAAATACATATCAGTTGCGCTAAAGATAGAGGCCACGACCAGGTGAATTGAAGCCCACTTGAACCCGATTCCTTGTGATATATCTTGTAAGTAGTATAACTTATCACACCTTGACAAAAGAAAAGAAAAAGGACGGAAGAAGAACCTAGGACCCTAGTTGTAGTGAATATAAACCCGCGGTCTAGGAAGTAACTCATAAACCTATGGGTAAGTATTCGTGTGAAACCCAATAAAAAGACCTGTAAAAGTGCCTGTAAAAAACTAAGAAACTTAAATAGATAATAAGTGAACAAAAAGTAATAAAATCGCGTTGACTATACATAAAATAAAACAAAACCACTCTAATAGCGTGATATACAACGACGACAGATGTGAATTATAAGTATCGCGTTATGAGAAGATGGGGGAAAAAAGAAAGTTATGTGGGGATCTGTTGACCTCT
>BLSH010450346.1:77174-105299 GCA_018402905.1 Glandirana rugosa | reverse complement strand
ATGTCGGACATTTTTGACACTTTTTTGGGACCAATGACATTTATTCAGCGATCAGAAATTTAAATGTCCACTGATTACTGTGTAAATGTCATTGGCAGTGAAGGGGTTAACCTGAAGGGGGCAGTGAAGGGGTTAAATATGTTCCCTGGGTGTGTTCTAACTGTGGGGGGGCGGGGCTGGCCGGGACATAACAGATCTAACTGATCCCAGTGACAGGGATCAGTAGATCTGCTTGTCCCCCTCTCACAGAACGGGGAACCGCCTTGTTTACATCGGCGGTTCCCCGTTCTACAGCTCTCTAAGGCGATCGCGGGTCAGGAGCGGACATCGAGTCCGCCCGACCCGCGGGCACGCCCACGCAGCGTGCGGCGGCGGCGCGCGCGCGCCGCCGCCGCTCGTGAGAGCGCACAGGGGGCGTGTTAAGGGGCGGACGTCAATAGACGTCGTCCCGGAGATTCAGATCCGCGCTGTAGACGTCTTTCGTCTATAGCGCGGATCTCTACTGGTTAATGAGTAGGAACACTGTTGACAGATACTATGTGCTTGTCACCTTTTAGTATCCTCTGCTTTGCCATTCTGAAAGGAAAAGTTTAAAACTTTTTCATAGTCATTCAGCCTTTCACACATTCCTATTGGTCAGCAAAATTAACTATCATAGTGATGGACCAATAGGATAGTGTGGGGGCTAGGTTTAACGTGGAGTTTTGGTGCTACTGATCAGTAGAGACCCACATTTGGCCAGATACAGAAAGCTTCTTCAGATACGCACAGGCAACTGCTTTTCAGTATTCTAAAAGCAATAGAGTATCTTAAACACACAGAAGAAATATACAATATTTACTGAAAGAGTATTTTCAACACTTGCCCAGAAACTGTGTTAATATCAAATCATACAGTATCGCACAAAAGTGAGTACACCCCTCACATTTTGTAAATATTGTATTATATCTTTTCATATGACAACACTGAAGAAATGACACTTTTCTACAATGTAAAGTAGTGAGTGCACAGCTTGTATAACAATGTAACTTTGCTGTCCCCTCAAAATAACTCAACACACAGCCATTAATGTCTAAACCGCTGGCAACAAAAGTGAGTACACCCCAAGTGAAAATGTCCAAATTGGGCCCAATTAGCCACTTTCGCTTTCTGGTGTTATGTGACTCGTTAGTGTTACAAGATCTCAGGTGTGAATGGGGAGGTGTGTTAAATTTGGTGTTATTGCTCTCACTCTTTCATACTGGTCACTGGAAGCTCAACATGGCACCTCATGGCAAAGAACTCTCTGGGGATCTGAAAAAAAGAACTGTTGCTCTACATAAAGATGGCCTAGCTTATAAGAAGATTGCCAAGACCCTGAAACTGAGCTGCAGCACTGTGGCCAAGACCATACAGCTGTTTAAAAGGACAGGTTCCACTCAGCACAGGCCTCGCTATGGTCGACCAAAGAAGTTGAGTGCACGTGCTCAGCATCATATCCAGAAGTTGTCTTTGGGAAATAGACGTATGAGTGCTGACAGCATTGCTGTAGAGGTTGAAGGGGTAGTGGGTCAGCCTGTCAGTGCTCAGACCATACGCTGCACACTGCATCAAATGGGTCTGCATGGCTGTCGTTCCAGAAGGAAGCCTCTTCTAAAGATGATGAACAAGAAAGCCCGCAAACAGTTTGCTGAAGACAAGCAGACTAAGGACATGGGTTACTGGAAACAGGTACTGTGGTCTGATGAGACCAAGATAAACTTATTTGGTTCAGATGGTGTCAAGCGTGTGTGGCGGCAACCAGGTGAGGAGTACACAGACAAATGTGTCTTGCCTACAGTCAAGCATGGTGGTGGGAGCTACAGTTCATTGACAGAACCATGAATGCCAACATGTACTGTGACATACTGAAGCAGAGCATGATCCCCTCCCTATGGAGACTGGGCCAACTAGCAGTATATCAACACAATAACGACCCCAAACACACCTCCAAGACAACCACTGTCTTGCTAAAGAAGCTGAGGGTAAAGGTGAGGGACTGGCCAAGCAAGTCTCCAGACCTAAACCCTACTGAGCATCTGTGGGGCATCCTCAAATGGAAGGTGGAGGAGCGCAAGGTCTCTAATATCCACCAGCTCTGTGATGTTGTCATGGAGGAATTTGGACATTTTCACTTAGGGGTGTACTCACTTTTGTTGCCATCGATTTAGACATTCATGGCTGTGTGTTGAGTTATTTTGAGGGGACAGCAAATTTACACTATTATACAAGCTGTTCACTCGCTGCTTTACATTGTAGCAAAGTGTCACATCAAAAGATATAATAAAATATTTACAAACATGTGAGGGGTGTACTCACTTTTGTGCGATACTGTAAATCATGTTAAAGTTTTTTGCTGTTTAATTTCTAAATTACTTTTTTAACTTTATTTTACTTACTTATTTACTTGTAGGGTTCTTTCAATACAAAAATGTAACACGGATTCCTGCTGGTGCATTACATATTAAGGTGAAGGACCAAAGCCGCAATATTTTAGGTAAACACCGAATATTGTTACAAATATTATAAATATATTTTATAATATTTAAATAAATAAGAAATACTTTAGAAACTGGCTTTTACTTATCAGTTGCCAGCTTTTTTTATTTAATTATTATTATACAAGACTTAAACAGTGTATTACCTACCTGCATGTACATAAGAAGCGTTTGAGCCACATGGCCTTAGGGACAATGGGGTTGATTTACTAAAGGCAAATATACCGCGCACTGCAAGTGCAGTTGCTCCATATGCTCTAGATCTTAGTAAAGGAGGGGAAGCTCTGCTGATTTCTATCATCCAATCATGTGCAAGCAAAAATACATTTTTTTAAATTTTCCATGCATGTGATTTGATATTGCTTGCAAAGCTTTACCTCATTTATAAGCTCTGGAGCAACTGCACTTGCAGAGCACAGTATATTTGCCTTTAGTAAATCAACCCAAATGTCTCTTTGGACCAACCCTTGATGCCATTACCAAAGATACTACCAGCGATAAAAGTAACCATCTTCCCCAGTGAAAGAAGTCTAAAGCACAGACTTTGAAAAGTTAATTCCTCGCTGGTGACTAAGAAAAGTTCTCTTTGTTACGCCATTCTCACGACCACCACATCAAGAACTCTTAAGCTTGATTTTTGGTGCTCAAAGTCCGCTAAACCCTCAGGCAAACCTTCCTGAAAGCGTGCCCCCACTTTCTTTTGAAGGCATTTGAGTGGCTTGCATCTCAAATGCTTGGGTATAGGAGGTGGCTTTCAATGGCTACAAGCTAAAGTTTTGCTTCCTGCCTCATCCTCGCTTTCTTACCTCCAATCTTTCTGTATCACTGCACGGATTATCAGATCTTCATTCATTCCTCTTGGGACTTCTGGACCAAAGTGTCACTGCTTCAGTTCCTGGTGCTGAACAGTTCCAGGGAATTTACTCCAACCTGTTCACAGTTCCTAAACTCAAAAGGAGCATCCGCTTTATCTTAGAGCTCAAAGCACTGAATGTCTTCATTTGGGATTAGAAATTCTGCAAGGAAATTACCAGGTCGGTCTCCGCCTTCCTTCAGCAGGGAGACTTTCTGGCTTCTGTGGACATCAAGGATGACAACCTGCATGTCCCTATGTTCCTAGTGCATCAGTATTTCCTGCACTTTGCTGTGGGTGCTTTGCACATGGCTCTGCTATTTGGCCTGTTGTCTGTACCTAGTGCTGGCCCCAGTACTAGCACTGCTGCATTTCTTGTGGCATCTCCATAGTGGGAACAGTCAGTGCGGGTTTTGTTAGACAATGTGGCCATGACTGGCCAGACATTACCACAGCTTAGATAGATCCTGAACCTCCAGAAATCTTTGTTCTCTGTTTGAAGTATCTCTGTCTAGTCCTTAGAGGAAACCTCACTCACTAGTCCAGGCTCATACTCTTCAGTCCAGGAGTATTCCATCTCTCCACTTTTGCATGAGAGTATTGGGTCTGATGGTAGCCTCCTTCAAGGTGCTCCCAGTTTCACTCCAGACCTCTACAGCGCAACATTCTGTTATCATGAGACAAGTCTCTGCACAGGCCAATTCGTTTGGCACCAAGGACCAGGTTGTTCTCGGCTTGGTGGCTCAGGAATCCAGCTTTGGAATGAGAGGTGACCCCTCTTCCTGTCATCTGGAAGATCCTTATGATGGATGCCAGCCTGTTGGGCCTAGGAGGAACCCTGAGCACCATTTGGTGCAGGAACTTGGTCCTTCAAGGAATGTTGTCTCCTGATCATCATCTGTAAGCTATGGGTTGCAGGACCATGCTTTAAGGAGTCATCAAATCTGAATTCAGTTGGACAACACTATAGCAGTGGAATACATCAACCATCAGTGATGACCAGAAGTTTTACTGTGGCAAGAGAGGTAAAGCAGACTATGTTCTGGGGAGGGTCCCAGCCTGACATTTACTATACATCTCAGCCATGGACAATTGGCAGGCAAAATTCTTCATCTCCAGAATTGTTCTAGGGCCTGTGTCGCAGGTGGTTAGCCTCTTCCAGATTCAGGTGTAAGGTCAAGTAGTTCTCTGCAAGGAGTCCCCGGTTTTTCTGCTGTTTTTACATGTGCCTGTTCGAGTTTGTTTGCTGCAGTGCCCCCTTTCCCCTCAGTTGGACTACTTTTGGATGTCCTGAGGGTTAAAGATTTCCTGTATCCCTTAAATGACAAGAAAGAAAACAGGAATGAAGTTTGTGCTAACCGTAATATCCTTTCATTTACCTTATGCAGATTCCACCCCTTTGTGTTTATGATCATTGATCATGCGGTCAGTAGTGCTTTACCATAAAACTGAAGCATGCGAGAAGTGAGAGGGGTGATCCTTGGCTGAATATGAATGGGCTATGGCGCTGCTTTTACAAAACAACACTACTTATATAGGTGATTTTTAACCATATGTTGGTGCCCCCTAATGGTTCAATAGAGATAAAGCATGTGTTACTACACAGATTAAAAAAGTTTGGATGTAAAAATATGTGTGCTGTGTTTTTCTTCAGTCAAATAAAGAGCATAATGTATCAAATAATGTGTTCATCTGAATTCATAAATCAATAACTGATATCACAGCTGATGCAAAATTATATTAAATCACTACCATGAACCGAGTTAACCCTCACATGGGGGGGTTAACTTTCTGGGCGGCAGCAGGCTTTTCTCATCATATTATCCTAAGCGCAGTACCCACCCACTTTTTATTTTGTGATCCTTGGCTGGCCTACAATTCTTTTAGTGTTTACCAGTGTTCTATACCCTTTTAGGTGGCAGAATAACCCTGATTTTCTGTGTCTCTCAATGGACTCCAGAATAATAATTTTTCAGTTAGTACAAAATTCCTATTTTTGTCTTAGTTCCCTTTTTCCCTATTCATATTTCATGTTTGTCTTACTGAATGGTTAGATAACATCACAATTCTAAACTGTGTATTCAGTCAGACATTCTGTCTTTAAAGAAAAACTATAATGGTTTTGGTCAATTTATTGTATTGCAGCTTACCAAATCTTAGATGTAATGGCTGTATTAGTTTCCTTTTTTAGGCTGTATTTCATCTATTTTTACCTGGCGATCCAGCCAGCAAACCTGTTGTTTTTCACAAGCTCTCCAGCAGAATGTATCAATTTACATGGGTGAGGCAAATTAAGCCAATTTTTTGGATTGTTCTTCATAATCATAATTCGAATGAACTTTTGTTTTTCACTCACTATTTGGACTATCTGATTACATGGTGGTCACACTTTAAGTCTCTTCATTTTCATACATGAAGGTCTTATCATTGCACAATGCACTTTATTATGTTTATATGCTAATGTCACTATTCATTTGTGTTGATGTTTGGTTACACATAGCGCTGCACGTTTTACTTTTATCCATATTAATATGCAATGATTAAGATTTACCTAACAAATTTGTAAAAAATGTATTTTTTAACCTTGACCATCACTAAAACAAAAATGAAACGCACCTGCCTTTCTTCTTCGTACAAATTTTATGTCAAACCAAGATTGTTAAATGTTCTAAAAAAATGAGGAACCCTTTCTGTCTAATTTTCATGTATTGTACAGTTTTGTATATTGAGCTACCACTTCCATATTTGCCTTAGCCCTGATGAGCCTGAGCAAGGGTTATGAGATCAATGGAAACTGGGCCATGTCCAGGCCAGGAGTTTACAGGGTAGCAGGTACAGAGGTCCGTTATGGTCATAATGGCAGTCATGAGTTCCTAGAAGCACCAGGACCTACAAATGAGGACTTATATATTCTGGTGAGAAGCCTTCTTCACTATTTATTTCTACCTAACCATAATACCATAGTAGTTGCAGTATGCATAACGGCTTTTGACCTACAATTCTTTATTATCTGTTTACAGGTACTCTTTCAGGTGCAGAACCCAGGCATTGAATATGAGTACTGGATACCAAAGGACAAGTACTTTAGCATCCAGAGGGATTCACAAAGACAAGTTCCGCAGCACCCCAGGAATGCTGCTTTGGATGTCTGGGTACGCACGCCAGCATCTGGCAGTGATGGAAACATAATGAGGACAGAAAAAAAGCTGGATGATCCTTCTAATGTAAAAACAGGTATCTCAATCACATTTTCATTTAAACAGACCCTCATCTTGATTTTATCATTAATAAAACACATAGCAGGATATTGACGGATTCTTGAAGCTGAACTCCAGGCAAACTGTTAAATATATAGACAAATTATTTATAACAAAACTGTATTACCCACCAAAGGACTTGTCTTTCTGCCCATTCAGTTCTGAAATTAAAACTGTTCTGCCACCAGTAAAGTGCTGTCTGACAGGTCAGGAGACCTGATTTTTTTTTTTCTCCACTGAAGTTAAAGAGGTTGTATACTCCGCTTGCACATTTTTCCCTTCAGGTAAGCCTATATAAATTAAGGCTTACCTGTAAGTGAAATGAATATCTCCTAAACCTCTACGGTTTAGGAGATATTCACCTTGCATGCAACCACTGACGTCAGCAGGGCATGCGCTCTCAAGGTCCAGCAGATGGAGCCGGACCTTGTTGGAATGTACGACTTCCGCGCGCATGCCACTCACAGTGCCTGAGCTGGAAACCCGAAAGAAACGTTGAGGGAACCTGTCAGCTCCCTCAGTGGTGACCGGGAGGTGGTGTGGGCGCTTTGTTCTAAGGTAAGTATCTCATAAGTATCTCATAAGTATCTCATAATGAGCTAATATGCGGTGCATACTAGCTCATTATGCCTTTGCCCTACAGGTTTTTTTTTTTTCAGGGCATACAACCGCTTTACAGTGGTTGTAAACCTCAGACATGAAAAATGAACAAAGCACATCCTGCTATACTGTGAACTTGCCTCAAATAAGCGCACTAATTGTCATTTTCGTCCGCTGCTTCATTCCTCTGCTATCAGCATAAGTCACTTCTGACAGGTTTACCTGATACCAAGAGAAAAAAAGGGGCAGGGGAGGGATCTCCAGCTGATTGACAGTCTCAGCTCTATTCCTGTGTGCGGTGTGAAGGGGGTGTGTCCCTTCTCTCCAATCAGCTCTCAGAGCTCTCCTCACTGAGCTGTGCAAAGTGTAATTTCAACTCTGCTCTGTCAGCTCAACTCTGACAACTCAGACAAGCTTTAAAAATTCTGGACTTTGAACAGATGTAGAGAAAAAAAGACTGCATATAAACAAATACAACTTATGTAGGTGAATTTGTTTAAGGCCACTCACTTCACTGGGTATATATAAGAGTTTACAACCACTTTAAGTAATTCCTACAGGTTTCCTCCCCAGGCCTAGCCTGGCACTGGAAAGTTAAGCCACGTACACACGGGATGATGATCGTACGTACGATCGTCGCAAATCGTATGTTGGCTGTTGTATGTAGCATACTGACTGCACTACACGATCGTACGAGCACAGAACGTTCAGGTGCATGTAATTAGCATCCGGCCATTCCTGACTTCGGAGCATGCGTGTTTTGCACAATACAACTTGTTGTACCAACTGCTCTGTACACACGATACAATGGTCGTATGAGCGCTTGTTGGTACAACCAAGTTTTCTAGTCTGCTCATACAACTCCCTTGTACGACCGTAGTATGTTCGACTGTTCTAATCGCACATACGAACGATCGATATCACATACAACGGTCGTTAGTACGACCTGTTGTATGCGATCGTCGTCCCGTGTGTACGAGGCTTAAGACTAGCCATAGCTGAACGGATTCTTCTATCCACACAATTGAGGTGGAATCCTCTCCACTGAGACATTGTATTCTGACAGCAGGGACTTTCCACTGTCAGAATACACTGATCAGCAGCTGCAGCCCATCAATTGCAGTCACTTATTGAGAACATTTTTCCAACAAGCTCATTCGACAGAAGTTTATTGTCAAATCAACTTCTGTTGAGCAGGAGCGGCTAACTTGAATCGAAATTTGTCCAGTCCCTGCTGATCCAGCCAAATTTCAATCCATCTATCGCCAGCTTAAAGGAGAAACAGCATGCTGAAAAGCTAATCTCTCTGTCATTCTGCTTTCCGCTTTTATCAACGTTCCTTGCCCGCACATAATTGGCTCTTTTTGCTGTTTGTACATGGACCACAGGAGGCTGATAGCAAGGCAAATTCAGCTACTTAGGCTCGGTTCACACATATGCACTGCAAGAACCTGCACGATTCCAGTGCGGGTTCCCGTATCGTATGTCACCTGCCGGCGGTTCACACTGCCCTATGCGAATCGCTGCAGGTGTCAATAGAAAGTTAATGACGCCCCCAGATCGGTTCGCATATCGCAGTGTGAACTGTCAAATGGTGAAAAATCAGATTGCATAAGTGTGAACACCCATGCGATCCGATTCCAGTGCGGACCAAAAAAAAACATTTTGGTGCGAATGCAATGCGATTTCAGCCATACAGTTTGCATGGCTGAAATGCGCATCACACAGACATTGCATGTGATCTGCACATCAAGACGGTGCGAATCACATGTGATGCCTGTCATTGCATATGTGTGAGTCGGCACTAACACTGCTTGCATTAAAAAATATATATAATGATGAATTAAAGCCAAATGGATCCCTCACTATATATTACTGTAATGCAATCAGGCTATATATGCAGTAATGCATATGGGGCTCTTTTACTAACTGCTAGGTGCTGCAGCTAGGATCAACATATGTCTTGGCAGCATGTAGAATCAGACGGCAGCACTTACACACAAAGTATCAGCCCAGTTCTCCAGCAGGCTGATATGTGTCCCATAAAACACTGCCCAAATCAATGGCAGTGCTGAGTGAGTGAGAATGTTATTGAATCTGTCCCTACCTTCTACCTTGATAACTAAAACCCAGACTGGCAATTTGAGATTCCTAAGCAAAAATATGAGTGCTGTGATTCTGCCAGATCAACCCTTCTATACTACCGCATAATAAACAATGACAGAAGCCCTACTTTGCAGCGGCTAATATTTGGAGAATTTAGAATTTGCAGCAGAAACACTTTCGTAGGGGCTAGGGGGTAAGGCACTGCAGGTCACCCAAACGTTTAAGGATTGGACACCCTGGAAGTGTAAATTTGTGTCAGAAATGTACACTGGTATATTTGCTTTGGAGCTCAAATTGCTCTAGCAGACAGCACTTCTGTAAGTACACGTATCTGTTAACTGCAAGTGGTAAATATAAAACCTAAATAAATATATATACAGTGGATATAAAAAGTCTACACATCCTTGTTAAAATGTTAGGTTTCTGTGATGTAAAAAAATGAGACAAACAGTGGTGGCTGGTTCATAAGGGGCGCTTGGGCGCCGCCTCCCCGTCGTTGACAAGAAAAAAAAAAGTCAGCCCGGCCCCCTACAGGAGTTGCCGGTATATTGCGTTTTCTTTTTTTTCTCTCGGCTCCTAGCTGTCTGCTGACAGCAAGTAGTGAGCTGATTGGTCAGTCATTAAAGACTATGTGTGTGCGCTGAACAGGGCAGTGACTGACTGGCATTGGATGCTGTGGGCGGGAGCGGACTCCACAGACCATCCACTCCAGGTTCCAGCCCGCTAACTGCAAGCGAAGCTCTGCACACTGACAGCCCACTGTCCGCAAGCCGATCTCTGCACACTCCTGCCCGTCTGCCTATTAGATGGGGTAGGTGCGGGACTTGTCCTGACTTCGGAGGGGTCTCTGCAAAGTACCACACCTGTGATATTGGCTGCAGTGTGCCCCACCTGTGATATTGGCTTCAAAGTACCCCACCTGTGATATTGGCTGCAATGTACCCCCACCTGTGATATTGGCTGCAATGTACCCCCACCCGTGATATTGGCTGCAATGTACCCCACCTGTGATACTAGCTGCAATGTACCCCACCTGTGAAATTGGCTGCAATTTACCCCATCCCTGTTATTGGCTGCAATGTACCCCCACCTGTGTTATTGGCTGCAATGTACCCCCACCTGTGTTATTGGCTGCAATGTACCCCCACTTGTGTTATTGGCCGCCATGTACCCCCACCTGTGCTATTGGCCTCAATGTACCCCCACCTGTGTTATTGGCTGCAATTTACCCCCACCTGTGATATTGGCTGCAATTTATCCCCACCTGTGATATTGGCTGCAATTTACCCCACCTGTGATATTGGCTGCAATTTACCCCACCTGTGATATTGGCTGCAATTTACTCCACCTGTGATACTGGCTGCAATTTACCCCACCTGTGATATTGGCTGCAATTTACCCCCACCTGTGATATTGGCTGCAATTTACCCCACCTGTGTTATTGGCTGCAATTTATCCCCACCTGTGATATTGGCTGCAATTTACCCCACCTGTGATGCTGGGGCTCCATACTGTGTCCTGTGATACTGGCTGCTATATACCCCACCTGTGATTCTGAGCTGTATACTGTGTCCTGTGATGCTGAGCTGTATACTGTGTCCTGTGATGCTGAGCTGTTTACTCCTGACACATATGTGGAATACAGGGGGCGGAGTGGGTGGATTATATAAGGGGTGGGGCTTATTGGAAGTAGGGGTGGTCAAAAAGGAAGGGCGGGGCCTGCCCCCCCATCCTAAAACTTCACCAGCCCCCACTGAAGACAAAGATAAATAATTTCAGTACTTTTTCCACCTTTAATGTGACCAATAAACTGTACAACTCAAGTGAAAAACAAACTGAAATATTTTAGGGGGGTAAAAATAAAAAAACGAAAATAATGTGATTGCATAAGTGTGCACACCCTCTTATAACTGGAGATGTAGCTGTGTTCAGAATTAAGCAATCACATTCAAACTCATATTAAATAGGAGTCAGTACACACCTGCCATCATTTAACGTGCCTTTGAGTAACCTCAAATAAAGTTCATCTGTTCTAGTAGATCTTTCCTGACATTTTCTTAGTCTCATCCTACAGCAAAAGTCATGGCCTGCAGCTAGCTTCCAAAGCATCAGAGGAATCTCATTGTTAAAAGGTATCAGTTAGGAGAAGGGTACAAAAGAATTTCCAAGGCATTAGATATACCATGCAACACACTGAAGACAGTCATCATCAAGTGGAGAAAATATGGCACAACAGTGACATTACCAAGTGCTGGACGTCCCTCCAAAATTGATGAAAAGACAAGAAGAAAACTGGTCAGGGAGGCTGCCAAGAGGCCTACAGCAACATTATAGGAGCTGCAGGAATACCTGGCAAGTTCTGGCTGTGTGGTACATGTGACAACAATCTCCCAAATTCTTCATGTATTTGCGCTATGGGGTAGAGTGGCAAGAAGGAAGCCTTTTCTTATGAAGAAAAACATCCAAGCCCGGATACATTTTGCAAAAACACATCTGAAGTCTCCCAAAAGTATGTGGAAAAATGTGTTATGGTCTGATGAAACCAAGGTTGAACTATTTGGCTATAATTCCAAAAGATATGTTTGGTGCAAAAACAACACTGCACATCACTAAAAGAACACCATACCCACAGTGAAGCATGGTGGTGGCATCATCATGCTTTGGGGCTGTTTTTCTTCAGCTGGAATTATGAACTGTTCCAAATACCAGTCAATATTGGCACAAAACCTTCAGACTTCTGCTAAAAAGCTGAACATGAAGATGAACATCATCTTTCAGCATGCCAACGACCCAAAGCATACATCCAGATCAACAACGGAATGGCTTCACCAGAAGAAGATTAAAGTTTTGGAATGGCCCAGCCAGAGCCCAGACCTGAATCCGACTGAAAGTCTGTGGGGTGATCTGAAGAGGGCTGTGCACAGGAGATGCCCTCGCAATCTGACAGATTTGGAGTGTTTTTGCAAAGAAAAGTGGGCAAACATTGCCAAGTCAAGATGTGCCATGCTGACAGGCTTGTACCCAAAAAGACTGAGTGCAGTAATAAAATGAAAAGGTGCTTCAATAAAGTATTAATTTAAGGGTGTGCACACTTATGCAACCATATTATTTTAGGGTTTTTTTTACGTCCTTCCATCCAGAGGCGTTGCTAGGTGGGAAAAAGACCAGGGGCTTCAGCCTGAAGAAACGTCCAGCAAAACATGGGTGTGGTTTAAACTTAATAGCGGGTGTGGCTCAAAGGGGTGTGGTTTGAGTCTGAGATGAACGTGGGGTGGAGGAAGGAAGGAAGAAAGAGATAGGGAAGGAAGGAGAGAGAAGAGAAGGAAGGAAAAAGGGATGGAGGGACAGCAGGCCCAGATCCTACACCACAATAGCAATATGTGTATTCCATAAAGCTAAATAATCAGCAGATAAAGATACTCCAAACACCTGGTGTTAGCGCTTCAATCATCCATCATATGGTGTCAGGATGATTGAAGCGCATTATTTCTATTATTACATTGTAATATAAAATTAAATCATTCAACTCACCATAATGCAGAATCAGTGGGAGCCCTGAGTGTGCCACTTGCCATGTTGCCTGCCACCAGATGCCAGATGTCCCCAGCAGAGTCCCTCCTTACACATCAGGTGTCCCCAGCGGAGTCTATCCTTACATCAGGTGTCCCCAGCGGAGTCTATCCTTACATCTGGTGTCCCCAGCGGAGTCTATCCTTACATCTGGTGTCCCCAGCGGAGTCTATCCTTACATCTGGTGTCCCCAGCGGAGTCCCTCCTTACATCAGGTGTCCCCAGCAGAGTGCCTCCTTGCATCAGGTGTCCCCAGCGGAGTCCCTCCTTACACATCAGGTCTCCCCAGAAGAGTCTCTCCTTACAAATCAGGTGTCCCCAGCGGAGTGCCTCCTCATATCAGGTGTCCCCAGGGGTCAGAGTGCCTCCTTATAAAAGACTAGCTCTCGTGGAGCCAGATCACTCGCCGAGGAGAACAAACAAGCGGCGGAGTAGGCTGCCAATAGAAATGAAGCTGCCGCGAACCCCCTGCCCCGTGGCCTACTGCCGACTTGTTTTGAGAAAGGGGCCGGGGGGGTTGGCAGTAGCTCCATTTATATTGGCAGCCGGCTCCGCCTCTTGTTTGTTCCCCTCAGCGAGTGACCAGGCTCCACGAGAGCTAGTGTTCTTTAAAATGGCGGCGGAGACATCACCAGTGCCGGCCCCGGACCTCTAGCGGCGGGCGGCACTGTTGATTCTCCGGGAGTGCTCGGGGTTAATAATAGCCTTCTCTATGCCCGAGACCTGGGGCTTTTCAAGGGGCCCACTTGGGGCTCCATTCCCCCCTTCCCCCCCAGACGCCCTTGCCTCCACCTAAAAGATTTCAGTTGTTTGTACAACTGAGTTGTACATTTTATAGGTCACATTAAGGCCTCATACACACGGACGTTTTTTGACGCCGGCGTTTTCTGGCGTTTTTTGCAGCTCTCCATGTTAGTCAATGGCCCCATAAAAATGTTGGCGTTTTTGAGCTGTAGGTGGCGTCGGCGTTAGTGAGCAGAAAGTAGAACCCATGGCCATCGCGTTCTGAGGCTGTAACGTTTTGACGTTTTTTGACGCCGACGCCACAAAACGCCAACAAACGCCAACTAACGCCAACAAACGCCACCTAATATTGTACCGGCGTTTTCCGGCGTTTTTTGACGCTGACGTTTTTAGGTTGAAAAATAGCAGAGGGATGATTTTTTTTAAAAAGCGTCTATTGACGCCGACTCTCACTAACGCTCAAAAACGCCGATGCATAACGCCGAAAAACGTTGACTTTTTTTCCTTGACGTCGGACCCGACGTTTTGTTTATTTTTTTAGATACGCCCGTGTGTATGAGGCCTAAAGGTGGAAAAAGTTCTGAAATGATTTATCTTTGTCTCATATATATATATACACAAATCTGCCAGAAGTCATATTCGTAGCTTCTTTACATGCTTTAAACATTTGGTAGTTTGCAGGGCCCCTAGTGTTGTTTATTTCCCATGATTAATAGTTATATTTCCTTGGTAAATCTGTTTAAATTATGTTGAGGAATTTAAGCATTTTCTGTTTTTATTTTTTTTATTTTTTTTTACGAAGGGTGTGGAAAGTGTGTTCCATTCAAACGAAAATCTCAAAGGAAGAAGCATTATTGCCAGAGTGATTTTGGTAAGAGCAAACATTATAAAAACTGGTTTTACAATCATTCCCTTTCTATGAGTAATGTGAACACAAACCATAATAATCATAACGTCAATGCTTTAAGCAGCATAAGCTATTTTAACCCTTTGTCAGATTTGAGATCTCAAATTTTTTTTCTAAAAAAGAAGTTATTTAACCACTAAAAGCCTTTATTTTTTATGTCATACTATGTTATGTCATACTGTATATATAGTGTGTGTGTGTGTGTGTGTGTGTGTGTGTGTGTGTGTGTGTGTGTGTGTATAGGGAGTTTGACAAGAGTCTATTGCAGCTGCATAATTACGAAGCAAACTTTTTTCATACTGCCATTCCTAAAATAATTAAACTGTTTATTACCCTGAGAAAAAAAAATGGATTTTGTTCCCTTAAAGCATGTTATACAGCACAGTGCTTGTGCTGTGTAATTTGGTTTCCTATATCACCTGAAATACCTGGCTGATCCTGCCTGGCTATACCCTCCCCCCCTGTAAACTGACCACGGTTTATCATGGCTGCTGAGCCTTGACACTGTGGTCAGTTTACGTGCCTCCTTCATCCACAGCCCTGTTCTCCTGTATCTCCTATGTCCTCCTCCCCCTTCCCCTCCCTTCCTGTCAGCTCTGTCCACTCCACAATCCTCCCCTCCTGCTGCTCTCATAATTCAATGACATTGCTACAATCCCATCTGCTATATGAAATAATGTCCCCAATGCAATCGTTTTTTTTTGTTTTTTTTAAATGCAGCTGTGTAACTGATTTCAGAGCACCGATCGGCGCTCACGTGACTGGCCGGCTCTCTCTTCCTCTCCTTTGCTTTTCCTGGCTGACATTAACAGGGGTTTATCAGCTCCGCCCTCTTTACTGTCAGCTCGAGAGAGGTGGCTGGTCACGTGAGCGTCGTTCGGCTCTCTGAAATCAGGTACACAGCGGCATTTTTTAAAAAAAAGCTAATGCACTTGGGACATTATTTCATATAGCAAAGGGGATTGTAGCAATGTTATTTATGTGGCTTAACAACCAGTTTAAATAAAAGGGCACCATGCTCTGCTGTCCTCTATGGTATTAGGTGTTCCTTGGAAGGCTTTTAAGTGCATTAAATAGCTCTATTGTTTTTTTTTTTCTGTGTGTTCTAAGTGTTTTTAACCACTTGCCGACCGGGCCATAGCCGAAAAACGGCTGCAGCGTGGTCAAATAACTCTGGGAGGGTGTACTGTAACGTCCTCCTGGAGTCACACACGGAAATCTCCGTACTTGCTGCGCTCACAGGACCCAGAGTGTCACAGATCGTGGTAAAGGGCCAATGACAGCGGCCTTTTACCACGTGATCGATCAATGTAAACAAACCGGTATGCGTGCCCATATCCGTGCTATATCAGTGCCCTATCCGTGCCATATCAGTGCCCCATCTGTGCCATATAAGTGCCCAGCAGTGCCCTATATATGCCATATCAGTGTCCAGCAGTGCCCCATCCGTGCCATATCAGTGCTCAGCAGTGCCCAATCCGTGCCATATAAGCGTTCAGCAGTGCCCCAATCCATACCATATCAGTGCCCCAATCCATGCCATTTCAGTGCCCCATCCATGTCATATCAGTGCCCCATCTGTGCCATATCAGTGCCTAGCAATGCCCAATCTGTGCCATATCAGTGCCCAACAGTACCCCATCCATGCCATATCAGTGTCCCATCCATGCCATATCAGTGCCCAGCAGTGCCCCATCTGTGCCATATCAGTGTCCAGCAGTGCCCCATCTGTGCAATATCAGTACATGTGTAATTTATGTCCCTAGAACACCTGACGGTGCTCCCTACATGTTAGGCCTCTGTATGTGACCAGGGTGTGAAAAAGTCTTACACATGTGGTATCACCATACTCGGGAGTAAGGATGGGCTCGGGCGTGTTCGCAAGTGCACGTGCCCGAGCCCGAGCCCGCCGGGAAGTGAACCCTGCACTGTGCTAATCACAGATGCGCGGCTGCAGCGATCGGGGAATGTCTCATTGCCTCTGTTTAGCGCAGTGCAGGGTTCACTTCCCGGTGGGCTCGGGCACGTGCACTTGCGAACACGCCTGAGCCCATCATTACTCAAGAGGAGTAGCAAAATGTATTTTTTGTGTAATTTGTGGTATGCATATGCTATATGAGAGAAATAACCTGTTAATGTGACAATTTTGGAAAAAAAAAAAAAAAAAATCTTCATTTTGCAAAGAATTGTGGGAAAAAATTACAACATGAAAAAACTCACCATGTCTCTTACTAAGTACCTTGGATTATTTTCCCAAAAGGGGTCATTTGGGGGGTATTTGTACTGTCCTGGCTTGTTAAGCCCCATACACACGGGACGACGATCGCATACAACAGGTCGTACTAACGACCGTTGTATACGAAATCGCTCGTCCGTATGCGCGATTTGAACAGTCGAACATACGACGGTCGTGCAAGGGAGTTGTAGGAGCAGACTAGAGAACTTGGTCGTACCAACAAGCTCTCATACGACCGTTGTATTGTGTGTAAAGAGCAGTTGGTACAACAAAGTTGTATTGTGCAAAACACGCATGCTCCAAAGTCAGGAATGGCTGGATGCTAATTAAATGCACCCGAACGTTCTTCTGCGGTCGTACGATAGTGTAGTGCAGTCAGTATGCTACATACAACAGCCAACATACGATTTGACACGATCATACGTGCGATCGTCGTCCCGTGTGTACGGGGCTTTAGTGTCTCAAGAAGTGAGACAGGCCATCAATACATCAGGTGTGATCGATTTTCAGTGATTGGTACCATAGCTTGGAGACTCTATAATGTGGGTTATTTTACCAAAGATATGTAGCAGTATAAATTTTGGCCAAAATTTATGAAGAAAAATTACTAATTTGCAAAATTTTATAACAGAAACAAAGAAAAATGCATTTTTTTTTTACAAAATGTTCTTGTCTTTTTTTTTTTTATAGCGCAAAAAATAAAAACCCCAGTGGTGATTAAATACCACCAAAAGAAAACGGAAAATTTACTATCAGATACTTACCGTAATTTTCCTTTCCCGGTGGACTCCATGGCAGCTATGTGTGGGTTAATCCTCTAACCCCATAGGACCCTTCCTCTATAAGTTTTGCCCCTGGATTGGCCCGCGTGTTCCGTAACTAGCCCCCCTCCTCTTGACCCGAGGGTGGGGACTCCAGCTGCCATGGAGTCCACCTGGAAAGGAAAATTACGGTAATTATCTGATAGTAAATTTTCAGTTTTCCCGACAGACTTCATGGCAGCTTCGTGTGGGACTTAACTAGCAAAAACCACACGGGCGGGAATGCTGAACCAAAAGAAAAATTTACTTTACACCGCCAATCGACAAAACTTTAACACACTGGCTCCACACAGTAATGCGTCATGAAGGTGTTCAGTGAGGACCACGGGGCCGTCTTGCAGATGACTTCTGGCGCCACCTGCCACGCTGCGGCCCAGGAGGTACAAACACCCCTGGTCGAGTGCGCTGTCACCGCCTCTGGAGGGGCCAAGCCCTTCGCCCTGTAAGCCCTCTGGATGACTTGGACGATCCATGCAGCAATCGTTCTGGACAAGGCTCTTTTCGCCTTGTTCTTCCCAGCGAAGAGAACAAAGAGGTAGTCCGACCGCCTGAAGGTAGCTGTGGCCTGCAGATATCTTTCCAACTTCTTCCCAACATCAAGGGGTTGTGTCTTGGCAGCCCCTGGGGACCAGAAGGTAGGGAGAGATATCTCCTGGTTCTCGTGGAACACTGAAGTGACCTTAGGTTTCGAGCCCAGCATGGGGATCAAGTCTACTCGATCCGGAAAGAAGGTCAGGAATGGCTCTTTGTGTCCCAGGTTCCCGATCTCCGAGACCCTCTTGGCCGAGGTCACCGCCACTAAGAAGGCCGTTCTCATGGACAGGTCCCCTACTGAAGCTGCTCTCATATCTTCCCTTGCAGGGTCCGCTAGGAAGTCGAGGACCAAGGGAAGGTCCCACTTAGGGAACCTAGGTTTCCTCTGTGGCTGTAGTTTCGATGCCCCTCTGAGGAATTGACGGATCAGCGGGTGGCTAGCCCAAGTGGACCTGGTAAAGGCGGACAGAGCCGATATTTGCACTTTCAGGGAGCTCACTGCTAGGGGCAGTTCAAGTCCGGTTTACAAGAACCCCAAGATTTCCTGTATTCCTGGAGACCTGAAGGATTTTCCTTGGGAACGTGCGAACTGCGTGAATTTGGCCCAGATTCGCTCGCATACCCTGTTTGTTCTGGGGCGTCTGGAGCTCATGAGAGTTGAAATCACCCCCGGAGTGCAACCTAGTGCCTCTAGCCTCTCCCTCTCAAGAACCAGACCATCAGGTGCAGGCGTTCTGGACACGGGTGCAGGATCGCCCCTTGCGATAAGAGATCCGTCCTGAGAGGGAGGGGCACTGGGGCCCGAAAACTCAGCTGTCACAGTAATGGGAACCAGGGCCTCTTGGGCCAGAAGGGTATTATTGCCAGGATCTCGGCCCTCTCTGATCTCAGCCTCTGCAGAAACCTGATGGTGCGGTGGGAAGGCGTAAGCCTTGCTGAACCTCCACACATCCGTCAGGGTGTCGACCCCGATAGCTTGGGGGCAAAAGCTCCGTAGGTAGAAGTTCCTCAGCTTGTGGTTGTCTGGGGAGGCGAACAGGTTGACCTCGGGGTCGACACCTAGGGATCGGACCCAGTTGAACACTCCCACATGAAGGGACCATTCCCCATTGCTGACTCGGGTTCTGGGCAGGAAGTCCGCTTGCCCGTTCCGGGCTCCTGAGATGTAAACTGCCGAGATGTCCGACAGGAACTCTTGGGCCCATGTTAGAATTGGTTCCACTTCTCACAGTAGGGAAAGACTCTGTGTCCCCCCTTGTCTCTTCACATATGAGACCGCTGCCACATTGTCCATCCTTAGGAGCACCTCCTTCCCCTCTATCAGATGGTGGAAGGCCTGCAGGGCACAGTTGGCCGCCCTCAGTTCTAGGACATTGAACACCGGGATACGGGGGAGTGGACCCCACCTCCCCTGGGTGAATTCTGCCCCACAGTGGGCTCCCCAACCTGTGTTGCTTGCATCGGTCGTGACTACCACCCAAGGTGGAAGGGCGATAGAGTGGCATCTGAGCAAATTCTTGCGTTGTAGCCACCACAGCAGGCTGTTCCTCATGATCCAAAAATGTCACTGTCCACCACCTATAACTGGCCACTACAGCAAGGAGCTATGGAGGGGCATCTACAGACAAAAAACAAAGAATTCCAAGCTCAACTTACCGACCAGTCTGTCACCAAACAAATACACCTGTCTAACAGTAGCGTTTAAAAGGCAGGGGATTGGTTACACACATTTGCAAGTGCATGCGTAAGCTGCAGGCCTCGTCAAGGCTCCCTGTATACTGCAGTCCTAACTCTATATATGAGGCTTCACAATGGAAGCACATGCAATTTAATGGATAGATGGAGGACAGGTGACTGGAGGGGCCCATCCCTCCTTAAAGGTACAGGACCAGACACCCAGCCGTGGCCTAATGGCTGGTGTGCACCTGGTGTACGCCCAAAGTTGCGATACAAAAATGTCACTGTCCACCACCTATAACTGGCCACTACAGCAAGGAGCTATGGAGGGGCCCCTCCAGTCACCTGTCATCCATCTATCCATTAAATTGCATGTGCTTCCATTGTGAAGCCTCATATATAGAGTTAGGACTGCAGTATACAGGGAGCCTTGACGAGGCCTGCAGCTTACGCATGCACTTGCAAATGTGTGTAACCAATCCCCTGCCTTTTAAACGCTACTGTTAGACAGGTGTATTTGTTTGGTGACAGACTGGCCGGTAAGTTGAGCTTGGAATTCTTTGTTTTTTGTCTGTAGATGCCCCTCCATAGCTCCTTGCTGTAGTGGCCAGTTATAGGTGGTGGACAGTGACATTTTTGTATAGCAACTTTGGGCGCACACCAGGTGCACACCAGCCATTAGGCCACGGCTGGGTGTCTGGTCCTGTACCTTTAAGGAGGGATGGGCCCCTCCAGTCACCTGTCCTCCATCTATCCATTAAATTGCATGTGCTTCCATTGTGAAGCCTCATATATAGAGTTAGGACTGCAGTATACAGGGAGCCTTGACGAGGCCTGCAGCTTACGCATGCACTTGCAAATGTGTGTAACCAATCCTCTGCCTTTTAAACGCTACTGTTAGACAGGTGTATTTGTTTGGTGACAGACTGGTCGGTAAGTTGAGCTTGGAATTCTTTGTTTTTTGTCTGTTCCTCATGATCGCTGTCACCCGAATGGTATGATCGCCCTTGTCCGGCCTCCATTGTCGCAGAAACCCCGTCTGGAATGGTTGCATCCTCCACAGAGCCCATTTGACCATGGGGGCTGTTGCAACCATGGTCCCAATCACCCTGAGGCATTGGGAGGCTCTCAGGTGCGAGTGCGACCGGGCCAACCAGATCCTTTCCCGTATTATGGGTATCTTCTCCGGTGGAAGTGAGATAGTGTTCTCCACGGTGTTGAACCGTGCGCCTAGATACACCAGATCTTGTGACGGGACTAGCTGGCTTTTCTGAAGATTCAATACCCAGCCGAACTCCCGGAGGGTGGCGATTACTTGCGATCTTTGGAACAGCAACTGATCCTTGTCCTGCGCCAGCAGAAGCAGGTCGTCCAGATAGTGATGTAGGCGTATGCCCCTCTTCCTGATTAGGGCTACGACCGCTAGCAGAACTTTTGAAAACACCCGTGGGGACGTTGAGAGGCCAAAAGGAAGGCAAGTAAACTGAAGATGGCGATGCCCGACTAGGAAGCAGAGAAAATTGCGGAACCCCACCGCCACAGGGATGTGAAAATATGCGTCTTTCAAATCTATTGAGATTAGCCAGTCGCCTGGTTGCACCGATCGTTGGATCGTCCCCAGGGTTTCCATTTTGAAACTCTCGTTCTTGATGAACTTGTTTAGATGGGTGAGATCTATCACTGGTGTCCACAAACCGCTTTTCTTCAGAACCAGAAATAGTGGTGAATAGAGTCCCTGGAATTTCTCCTCTTCCGGCACTGGCACCGCCACGCCTTGAGCCATCAGTGAGTCCACATATGCCAACAGAACTTGTCTCTTCTCTTCTGAGTACCGGAGGACTCAAGAAGGCCCAAGAGTGTCCGGAGGACACTGTCCTTATGACCCAGGGGTCTGAGATTGAGGCCGCCCAGACGTGCCGGAATTGGAGCAAGCGCGCTCCCACCCAACCCGCCTGGGCGGGCCCAATCTCAAAAGGACTTCGGTGCTTCGCGCCCAGCCTGCGCTGTATTCCTGGCCGTTCTCCGGGCAGATGCCTGGCAACTCTTCAAGTTTCGCTTGAAGTTGCGGCCCGGTCTGTAACTACGGGCGTCTTGTGCCCAATCTGCGGCCTGCCTCCTGGTTTGGGGCCTCTTCTGGCCAAACCTTTGTCTATCCTGAGGGAGGAATCCCGACTTCCCACCGGTGGCCTGGGCGATGGCCTTGTCCAACGTGTTGCCGAACAACGAGGACCCCTCAAAGGGAATCTTGCACCAGGCCTGCTTAGAGGCGGGGTCCGCCAGCCAAGGACATAGCCATAAGGCCCGTTTAGCCAAGATGGAGGACAGCATCACCGTGCCCCCAGGCGGATCATGTCTAGGGAGGCCTCCCCCAGGAAGGACGATGCCCACTTCAGTTCCTGAATAGGAACTCTCTTCGCTACTTCCTCTGAGACGCTGTATAAGACAGCTTACACCTCTTCGGCCCATATTTCCATTGATTTCAGCATGGCCACCAGGGCCAGGGCAGGCTTGCAGGCTGTGCCTGCTGTCACGTAAATTATTTTGAGGTCCAGGTCGATCTTCCTGTCTAGGGGCTCCCGGAAAGAAACTGCATCCTCTAACGGCAAGGTGACCTGTTTCGCTAACCTCATGACCGCTGCATCCACTAGGGGAGCGGATTCCAAATACCTGACGTCCCCTTCCTTAAAAGGATAGAGTCTGGTCGTCTTACTTGAGAGGGAGATCTTTTTATCTGCTTTCTCCCATTCCTCTGTGAAGATGTCTTTCAGCTCCGGTAGTAGTGGGAAGTTTGGGATGCTCCTTCCCCAGATGCTTGAAGAACTTCCTTTGCTTCACTGGCGAGGCGACTGGCTCTTCCCATTTTAGGGTTTCTTTAATGGCGCTAATCAAGAATGGGACCACGGTGGTGTCAAAGCCGGCGGGGTCATCTCCCTCCAACTCGCTGCCCAATAATGGGGAGAAGAGCTCGGCTGGGACGGACCTGGATCCTCCTGGGTATCCTCTTCCAGCGAGCCCCGGACGGAGGACTGACTATAGGTACGGGGTGGTGCCAATTCCTTCAGAGACTGCTGAACCACCCGTCTGACCAATGGTGAGAGTGGTGTCTGGAGGAGTGAGAGCTTCCCCAATGCCAGCTCCTAGAGGATCCATGGCACCGGGAACCAGATGAGGAGTGAGCTCCGGCAGGGTCTCTGGCGTCTTGCTTGGAGGCTTGTTGGCGGTTTGACCTAGGAGGGCTAAAAGATGAGACACAGGAAGAGAGCGAAGAAAGAGAAGAGGAGGAGAGAACGTGGTGAGCAAAACAGCTGAAAGCACTAATTCCCCCCCCCCCCCCTGCAGCCCCCGCCATACCTCTCCACAACGAGCGTCATCACAGACCACGTGAGAGAGAGAGAGATGGAGGGACTGAAAACAGGACGAAACGATACACAGGTACACAAACTAAGCCATATTCCTGCCATGGAGTCAGCTTCTGAGACCCTGCCCGCGTCGGCATCACCCTGGGTACTGACAGGCCGCCCCTCCTGGGCTTTCCTGGCCTACACCAAACTCACCCGCCGTGGCTGGGCACTGGGTGGAGGGGGGACACCACTACCCCAACGTCTGGCCCGCACATAAGCTGGGGACAACGCTACCCGGGACGCTCTGCCTTGTAAATCTTGTCGGGTCCAAGGAGGAGGACGAAAAAGGAACACGCGGGCCAATCCAGGGGCAAAACTTATAGAGGAAGGGTCCTATGGGGTTAAAGAGGAGGCAGGATTAACCCACACGTAGATGCCATGGAGTCTACCGGGAAAGCTCTATTTGTGTGAAAAAAGGACAAAAATGTCATATGGGTACAGTGTTGCACAACTGAGTAATTGTCATTCAAAATGTGAGAGCACTGAAAGCTAAAAATTGGTCTGGTTTGGAAGGGGGTTTCAGTGCCCAGTGGGCACGTGATTAAACTATATTAAGTTAAGTTAAAAGAATTTGTTTCCAATGGTTAGTAACTTGACAAACTTAGAGACTTTTTTTTTTTTTTTCTTGGTGTGTTTTGTTATTATTTAATGTTTAAAATAGCAATAAATTTATACCAAAATAAAGTAAAAAATATACAGTGTACTGTCTTTTGATTTTTTTTCAAGAACCTGAGGACTTTTTTCTGTCCTCTAAATTAAAAAATCCTCAAAAAAACAAAAAACAAAAGAAGAAAACAAAATACACAAAAGAGCAACCCCCCCCCCCCCCCAAAAAAAAAGCCCCAAAACATTTTGTACTTTCCTTTTGCTCATTTTGGGGGATTTATTTTTCATTGCAGCATGCGTCATCAAACATAAAGGAAAATGTAACATATAAATATATAAACTCCACAAAAATACACCAGTGCTGCAAACTTAAAGGACAATTTCATAGTGAAACCATGTTTAAAATACAGCACCAATTGATAATATGCACATTCAGTAAATTAGTCTGGTCTGTACAATGAAACTTTAATAAACTGAATTTCCCCTTTTTAACTGTAAAAATGAGTAAATGATGCATGGAAATAAAATACTTTACATATTATGCTTTAGTAAACTGTTCCTAATGTCATGCACAGGTACTTTTACTAAGATAGTACCAGGACAAAATATCCCACATACATAAAAGAATGCCTTGGGATTTCTGAATTCTGGAGAAATTCTATATGCAAATACTGATAAAATAGTGCTGAGCCCCTGTTCACACTGGTGTGATTTGTCATGCGATTTGACAGTTCCAAATCATATGACAAGTCGCACCTCACTACAGGCAATGGAACCGTTCAAATAGCCACAACATGAGCAACTTTGAAAAGGTTCCTGCAGTACTTTTTTCCAATTTCACTGTGACTTGCATTAACATTTGTTAAGAAGTCGCAAGTCGCAGTGAAATCAGATGTACAAATTGCCTTGATGTGCGGCTTTGAAAGCAGCGAGAATTTCAAAGCTGTGTGAACGGGGCTGAAAGTTGTCCCACACCGGTAATTGGTGGCCTTAATGGGCCACTGATTAATGAAGAGGTTGCTAGGAAGTACTTGTCTAGGAGAACCTAAAGCTGTGGACAAGTAAAAGTACAAGCCAATGCCCCAGCTGAGGGGAAACCTATGTGCCTTGGAGCCATAGATTACACTCATATTTAAAGTTGTATTCGCTCTTCAATATGACATTTACTAAGGATTTTCCAAGGATTTACCTACAGGAATGTAATATTTACTACAGATTTGTCAAACATGGCCAGCTTAATTTCACTATCACTAGTTTGTGAATGGATTTAAATTGTATGGCAAATGCAAGTAAAGCCTTGTACACCCGGTTCGACAGTCGTACGACCGAATGGACCAAATCGTATGTTGGATCATGTAACTTGCATACTGACATGAACTACATGATCGTACCACCAAGCCGAACGTAGTGACGTGTTATGAACGTATAAAGAAAAAGTTCAGGTGCATGTAATTTGTGTCCAGCCGTTCCTGACTTCTGAGCATGCGTGTTTTGCACAATACAACTTGTTGGACCTACTTCCCTGTACACACAATACAACGGTCGTACGACCGCTTGTTGCTACTACCAAAGTTTTCTAGCTTGCTCATACAACTCCAGTTGTACGACCATCGTACGTTGTCTGTTCTAATCGCATGTACTAATGGTCGGATGAGCATACAACGATCGTCCATACGCCCGTTTGCATACGACCGTCGAACCGCGAGTATGAGGCTTAAATCAAGGCAAGCAAATTTACATGGTTTGTCCTTTAGAAACAGATATCTTAATGTGACCTTTGCATCTTAAATTATTTATACATTGCAACGGTTTTTACAGATGTGTGTCAACTAATTCTGGTGCCATGGCATTTTCTAGAAGCAAGTTCACTAACAAGTCCAAATTCAACAATTATACTGCCATTACTTTATCAAACTCTGTGGGTTCCATATTCAATATGATATATCTTGAGATATCTATAAAGAAGGTTAGAGGGTTACAGCACAGAGAATATATTATATATTCATGAATATATACAGTTGTGCTCATAAGTTTACATACCCTGGCAGAGTTTATGATTTCTTGGCCATTTTTCAGAGAATATGAATAACAACACAAAAACATTTATTTCACTCATGGTTAGTGTTTGGCTAAAGCCATGTATTATCAAGCAACCGTGTTTATTCTTTTTAAATCATAATGATAATGGTAAAGCTGCCCATTCCTCTTGGCAAAAAGCCTCCAGTTCCTGGAAATTCTTGGGCTATCTTGCATGAACTGCACGTTTGAGATCTCCCCAGAGTGGCTCAATGATATTGAGGTCAGGAGACTGAGATGGCCACTCCAGAACCTTCACTTTATTCTGCTATAGCCAATGACAGGTCGACTTGGCCTTGTGTTTTGGATCATTGTGATGTTGGAATGTCCAAGTATGTCCCATGCGCAGCTTCCTGGCTGATGAATGCAAATGTTCCTTCAGTATTTTTTGATAACATACTGCATTCATCTTGCCATCAATTTTGACCAAATTTCCTGTGCCTTTGTAGCTCACACATCCCAAAAACATCAGTAATCCACCTCCATATTTCACAGGCCTTGTTGACTCCTCTCCAAATATAACGTTTGGTCTCATCACTCCAAATGACTTTGTGCCAGAAGGTTTGAGGCTTGTCTCTGTGCTGTTTGGCGTATTGTAAGCGGAATACTTTGTGGCATTTGCGTAGCAATAGTAATGTTCATTCATCAAAGTATCAACAAACTAAAATATATATAAAACAGTCCAACAATAGTCCCAAAGTGATGAAGAAGCTGCTCAAGTATATAAGAAATTTCCTCCAAAGCGTGAACAGGAATCTTCACACACCACCACACGCGTTCAGCAGAGGGCCTCTCCCCATAGGTAATCAACTCACTGCAGAGTATGGCCTCACCCTCTCGTATTTGGCAGTCTGGCAGTTTGCAATCAAATGGTTAACTCCCAGAGACAGCACTCACTGATGGCTCACTCACATGTGGGGAAAATGGAAAAACTCCAATAGTGCAGCATTGTTTAAAAAGTAAGATCATTTATTAAAAACTCATGCTATTGCACTTACAATGCAACAATAAAACCATGCATTGACAGACAGAGAGCCGTCACTTGGCTGATGTATGGTGTCCAAGCACAATTACAGTATCTAACCACCTTGGAGCAGCTCCCTGGCCGTGTCACACATAGAACGCTTATCCAAAGGTTGCCGTACAGCCACGCCCCCAATGCATTTCGTCCTAAAGACTTAAGCCTTGTACACACGGGATGACGATTGTATACAACAGGTCGTACTAACGACCGGTGTATGCGATATCGATCGTTCGTATGCACGATTAGAACAGTCGAACATACGACGGTTGTATCGTGTGTACAGAGCAGTTGGTACAACAAGTTGTATTGTGCAAAACACACATGCTCAGAAGTCAGGAACGGCCGGATGATAATTACATGCACCTGAACGTTCTTTCTGTGGTCGTACGATCATGTAGTGCAGTCAGTATGCAAGTTACATTATCCAACATACGATTTGCGACGATCGTCGTCCCATGTGTATGAGGCATTAGTCATGGGATTGGCTGTACGGCACGGCAACTCCTCTGATATACTCGAAGCAATGCAAATGATTACCATCTGCAGGGCTCCCATTCACATCACTGACGCCGTATTTATCTGAATATCATGGCACTTTTACCATCCATTCACTAATAAAACAGCATCTGTGTCCCCAACTGAAATTGGAGCAACAAAAGCATCCGTGACACCATATAAAGAGCAGAATTCCATACAAACTGCAGTATATGATGTCAGGATGGATATATATATAGATGAAACTATGAACTTACTGGTTAAGAGCAAAGGAGTGGGAAACTTTTAGTGAAACAGCTTTGATTTAGACTGCTGGTGTTTGCTGTGTTTGGAGTTTTTGTTTTTTGGGGTTTTTTTCTTAGTTTCGACAAAGTGATTTTCAAAGGGTGAGGAAACGAGAATTGGTCATTCAAGTATCAAAGTAGATATATATATAGGTAGGACTGTAGTATATGACGTCAAACATACCTTAAGACGAGAAATATACCACAGTGCCTACGAAAACAACGAGGTTAAAGTCAACCCCTGTGTCTACGACAAAATAATCACTTACCTACCATTTTCACGGTACTATAAGTCTATTTATGCCGCAGTCACTACACTTACCCTCGGGACGTCTACCATTAGTAAACGTAACGAAGCTCATATAGTCTCCTCAACGGCACGGCATGTCGGTTAGGGTACTGATTACGGAGTATGTGT
>BLSH010450346.1:60088-73376 GCA_018402905.1 Glandirana rugosa | reverse complement strand
TAGTGAACTTGGTGTGGAATTATTTACTTTAAGGTCATCACAAAGGACAAGGGGGCACTCTTTACGTCTAGAGGAAAAAAGATTTCATCTACAAATACGGAAAGGTTTCTTCACAGTAAGAGCTGTGAAAATGTGGAATAGACTCCCCCCAGAGGTGGTTTTGGCCAGCACGGTTGATTGCTTTAAAAAAGGCCTGGATTCTTTCCTTAATGTAAATAATATAACTGGGTACTAACATCTTTAGGTAAAGTTGATCCAGGGTGAATCCGATTGCCTCTCGGGGAATCAGGAAGGAATTTTTTCCCCCGTTATAGCAAATTGGATCCATGCTTTGCTGGGGTTTTTTTGCCTTCCTCTGGATCAACTGTGGGTGAAGTATTGTATATGGGATTATTTGGTTGTATGTGTATATGTGTATATATATATATATATATGTATATATGTGTATGTATATATGTATATATATATTATATTTTTTTTTTTTTTTTTTTTTTTTTTTTTTTGGTTGAACTGGATGGACTTGTGTCTTTTTTCAACCTGACTAACTATGTAACTATGTAAATACATCAACTTTTGCATGGTAAAGGCTTTCTTCTGGCGACTCGACCATGCAGCCCATCTTTCTTCAAGTGCCTCCTTATTGTGCATCTTGAAACAGCCACACCACATGTTTTCAGAGAGTCCTGTATTTCACCTGAAGTTATTTATGGGTTTTTCTTTGCATCCCGAACAATTTTCTTGGCAGTTGTGGCTGAAATCCTAGTTGGTCTACCTGACCGCTGTTTGGTTTCAACAGAACTCCTCATTTTCCACTTCTTGATTAGAGTTTGAACACTTCTGATTGGCATTCTTAATTTCTTGGATATCTTTTTATATCTCATTCCCGTTTTATGCAGTTCAGCTACCTTTTCCCACAGATCCTTTGACAATCCTTTTGCTTTCCCCATGACTCAGAATCCAGAAACGTCAGTGCAGCACTGGATGAAAGAAGCAAGGGTCTGTCAGGAGTCCAGAAACTCATTGACCTTTTATACACACCACTAATTACAAGCAAACAGATCACAGGTGAGGATGGTTACCTTTAATAGCCATTCAAACCAATTTGGGTCAACTTGTGTGCATGTTATCAGGCCAAAACCACCCGGGTATGTAAACTTTTGATCAGGGTCATTTTGGTAGTTTCTGTTGTCATTATGATTTAAAAAGAGTAAACACAGATGATTGATAATAAATGGCTTCAGCCAAACACTAACCATGAGTGAAAGAAAAGTTTCTGTGTTATTATTCATATTTTCTGAAAAATGGCCAAGAAATCATAAATTCTGCCAGGTTATATAAACTTATGAGCACAACTGTATATAATATATGCTTTACAGCAGGGGTAGGCAACCTTAAAGAGGTGGAGATCTACCTGAACAACATGGGAGAAGTAGAAGATCACCAGGCACAGTGTCACCTCCTCACACCTGATTTAAAACCTCTAATTGCAGTACTACTGTGTCTCAATCGTGTGCATTGCATGACATTCATGAGTTTAAATCAGCTTCATACTGATCTGAAGATCTCTTCTTTCTTATTGCTGACACCACTATGGAGACTGCTAGCTGGAATAAGAGATGGAGTGCAGTTGGTATGACTCCACATGGGATAGGAGCCAGCAATACAGAGGGGGCATCTGCTAATGTGGCTCTTGCTCCCTACCAGTGTTGTCAAACTCCCGCAGCGTTTTTTACTGGCAAAACATGGAAAATTTACTGGCGGAATACATTTTTAACTGGCAACCTGAAAAATAACTGAACTTCTATTAAAAACCAAGACAATTGATATTTAAACACAACATGGAAACACTGACAATACCCATATCAAGTAGTTTGCCCGGTTTACACTTAAAAAGTCAGCACAGCATGACAAATTATCAGACCCTGATATTTATAGATAGTTGTAAAAATCACTGATTTTTACAAACTGTCAGTAAATTTACTGGCGGTTGGCAACACTGCTCCCTACTACAGCTCCAACTTTACAAGTAATTCCTCTGCATTGAACTCTGATGCTCTGGGATGGCAGGACAGCAAGCCCACAGAGCGATCTACCAGTCACCTGGCCGCAATCTAGTGGTAGGTTGCGATCTACTGGTTGCTGACCCCTCCTTTACATTAAAAAAAAAAAAAAATTTGATTACAAATATATATATATATATATATATATATATATATATATATATATATATATATTCTATTGGTTTTTAAAAACATACAAACTTCTTTCCATCCATTTCCTCCCTCCTAGATATTTGTTTAGGTTTTTACTTTGTACTACCATACTTTTTCACCCAAAGATTGTCACTAGGATAGAGCTGTGTTTTTTTTCCTTTTTGGAAAACATAATATCTTTGTTGAGAATGCATTCTTTCTTAAAGAAAATCATTATATTTGTGGTTATTTTAACTAATTTCCTACTCACCCTGTGTATAGTAATCCATGGCAAGATTTTGGGGAGAAGAAAAATAGGTCTGGAGACACGGTACGACATACATGTGAAGCACGTGTTTAAGAACAAGTTTCCTCTCGTACACCGTGAATATATTTGGGTATCAAACCAGTGTGACTGTCCCAAACTAGAAGATAATCAAGAATATATAATGATGCCGTCAAGACATGTTAACCATGAGCGTACTCTAAACAGAATCTTGCTCTCCCCAGATAGTTATATCAGGCCATGGTCACAGCAAGAGGACCAGCAGGTGCAACGCCTAAACAGATTATGCTGATTGTCCTCCTGAGGACCCTGCACAGCAGCATCTTTGTTGTACATGCAGATGGAGAGAGGTGATGGGCCCAAACTAGTAAAAGGAATGAGAAAGAAATAGATTGGAAGAGACTTAGTCTGGCAATTGCGTAACAATAAAAATATTAACTGGAATTCCAACTCTTTTTTTTTGTGTTATAACATAACAAGGCAAGCCAGGAATAAGACATGTCATATTTTAAAATTTGTGTCACAGCATGAGGCTGCCAAATGTTGCAGCTTGTGTCCTTAACCTAATGTAAATAACTTGTAAAACACACAAGTTTTAGTGGAAATTATTACCATTTTATTTACTATTTATTACTATTTTAAGGTCCTAGAAAAATGTAAGGGCCTTAGGTGATTACTTGTACTGTACATGTATTGTATATCTGAAATACTAGTAAAATATGGATAGTGCTTTTAAATGTTTTGCATAAAGGAAATTGCTTTAACAATTTCAAAGCAAGGTCCATAAAGACATGGATGAGCAAGTTTGGGGTGGAGGAACTTGACAGGCCTGCACAGAGTCCTGACCTCAACCCAATAGAACACCTTTGAGATGAATTAGAGCAGAGACTGCAAGCCATGCTTTCTCATCCACATAAGTGTCTGACCTCACAAATGCGCTCCTGGAAGAATGGTCAAACATTCCCATAGACACACTCCTAAACCTTGTGGACAGCCTTCCCAGATGAGTTGAAGCTGTTATAGCTGCAAAGGGTGGGCCAACTCAATATTGAACCCTATGGACTAAGCCGTTAAAATGAATTGGCCTGCAAAGGCTGGTGTCCCGGTCCTGGTGGTGGAGTCTGTCTTGTGCAGGGAGCAACCGCTCTTGCGCACCTGATTCTGGGACCCCTGATAGAGCAGACAGGAAGTCCAAGAGTGCGGGATGGCACGAGGGCTGGAAGGTCACTGATGGTGATGTGAAGATCCAGAGGGTCGTGCAGATCAGAGGGATGGTCGTGCAGGCTGGGTCGGCAACGGGCTGTCTGTGCAGTACCAAAGGGTTAAGCATAAGGGTCGTCAAGTCCAAGCAGGGTTGTTATCAGGCAGGCAGCAGAGGTACAAGAGGATCAGGCAATTGGGCAGTCGTAGGAAGCCGGGGTCGGTGCAGGTAGCAATCAGCAGGTCAGGGCTAGCCGGGTCAACAGGAAACAGGCAATCTCAGGAAACAGAGGTAGAGCTGGGGCTCACAGGTCACAGGACGCTGTAGAACGGACAGCACTTGCTGCTGGGCTCCACAGGTCTTAAATTGAGCCGTTTGGCGCAGTTTCCGGAGCGTGTGCGGGCACGGGAGCGCCCACCACCGCGGAAAAGGGGAACAAAGGCGCCAAAACACCCAGACACTGGCTGTTCCTAACACCTGGTGTTTTTTTTCCTTCCAGCCTGACCCTGTGCAGAGATTTTCCAGCTTGGGGGACAACAATCTTAGAACCAGCAGACTGAAAGTGGAAATCACTGGGGCAGCTTAAAGCGGAGTTCCAGGCAAAAAGACAACTCTGTCTCAAACAATTGACCCCCCGTATTTGAATATATATATATTTTTTGGTACCTGCGCAGTAGGAAACAGCTGTGAAGCCTGAAAATTTCACTGCCGGTTTCCCTTACTTGCAATGCCGGCACCTACACCCGTAGCCGATGGACGGATCAACTTGGGGTGCCGACATCGTGGGCTCCCTGGACAGGTAAGTGTCCTTATATTAAAAGTAATCAGCTACAGTATTTGTAGCTACTGACTTAATTTTTTCTTCCCCAGGCTGGAACTCCGCTTTAATTCTGCAGCTAACCCTTTCCACACACAAACAGTTGTCACTGCCACATGTTTTACCAGAAACACGCACCATTCACATCATCTGATGTAGCAAGAAATGTCTGTGACACTGACGCCACATCCAGACAGGAATGTAATAGGCTTTAAAATATAGTAGCTGTCTTTAAAGAAGCAATGTGTTCTTTAATTCCAGGTTAGAACATTCAGAGATTCAGCTTAATGACTTAAAATATAATTTTAATGAACAGAATAGAAAAAATGGTGCATAGAAATATTTACAGAAAAGATTTTACGAAACAGTCAATAAGAAACAGTAAAATAAATGAGGATTCTCAGCTTCCAGCACAGTTTGTTCCCACCTGGGGTGCCAGGGTCCAGAGGGATCACTCTTGGAGTGTCTCCTGAGCAGATGCACTTACAGATAGCCTCTTAGTTGACCCCCTCTCTGACGGGGCATCATTGGGCAGAAGTAGACTTTCTCAACTGGTTCTTGTAGAGGGTTATCCTGTCCAATAGTGTTTCTCCATAGGCTCACAGGAGTGATGTTTATGATTGTATAATCGTTCTGATATCCTTGAGGGTTTGTTCGATATTTATATTTCTCGCTATGATCCGCACTACACCTCTCTTTTGTATCTTTTGTATTCAATGAATGGTTATTATACTTATTTGTAATACATATTCTCTGCATTCAGATTTGTAATGGTTCTTTATATTTACGGATATAATCTTTACATCTGTATTTGCAATGTATATGTTTTGTATGGTAAACCTTAATAAAAATATTGAAACGAAAATAAATGAGGATTAAAAGTGAAGAGTACTTAAAGTTGAAATGTTTTGGTTTCATGCAGAGTCCAATCCAGTCTGACAGGGTCACTGGCTCTCATAAATGACTCTTAGCATTCTAGTTCCCATGAAAAATTAAGCAGCTATCTATTCCCCGAAGAGGGTATTTACAGTAATAACACAACCAGGCAAAGGGTCTAAGGTCTCATTCACATGGAGAGGGGGGTTTCATCCGTGCCCCATGCAGGGCCATGTTTTAACAGCATGGGGATGCACACGTGTTGCATGCATCCCTGTGCCGGAGGTCCCATTGCTGTCTATTGGGATGCCCAGCTGGGGCACAGATTAAACAGCCACTGCTCCCAATGTGATATCTGTGCAGGTGCACAGCTCTGAATGCAAATAAACATGGGCTTGGATGGGGCACGGATTAAAACACCCAGTGTGAACTAGGCCTAAGGGGCATACTGAAGGGGTGATAAAGCGCTCTATTATGTTTAGCATACATGCTCCAAGATTTCTATCTATATCTTTATTTCCAGGTGACAAGGTTTAACAATCTGACAACCAACATATTATGGAACAGAATGAAATTATGATTTAATAGACACCAATATATATTATGAATCACTTACATATTTTGCTTAGGAGATCTAATGTATTGTATTAGCCTTCTGCTTCTTGTAATATAGGCGTGTTTGGTGTCTAACCAAATTATGGATTTCGTATATACGTTATAGTTTGGCTCTGGCAAATTAATCTCAAGTTTAAAAACACAGACTCATACAGTATCTCACAAAAGTGAGTACACCCTCACATTTTTGTAAATATTTTATTATATCTTTTCATGTGACAACACTGAAGAAATGACACTTTGCTACAATGTAAAGTAGTGAGTGTACAGCTTGCATAACAGTGTACATTTGCTGTCCCCTCAAAATAACTCAACACACACACTCAGCAACAAAAGTGAGTACACCCTTAAGTAAAAATGTCCACATTGGACCCAAAGCACTGCCTTAACCCTCTTGGGCATGGAGTTCACCAGAGCTTCACAGGTTGCCACTGGAGTCCTTTCCCACTCCTCCATGATGACATCATGGAGCTGGTGGATGTTAGAGACCTTGCGCTCCTCCACCTTCCACAGATGCTCAATAGGGTTTAGGTCTGCAGAAATGCTTGGCCAGTCCATCGCCTTTACCCTCAGCTTCTTTAGCAAGGCAGTGGTCATCTTAGAGGTGTGTTTGGGGTCATTCTCATATTGGAATACTGCCCTGCGGCCCAGTCTCTGAAGGGAGGGGATCATGCTCTGCTTCTGTATGTCACAGTACATGTTGGCAATCATGGTTCCCTCAATGAACTGTAGCTCCCCAGTGCCGGCAGCACTCATGCAGTCCCAGACCATGACTCTCACACCAACATGCTTGACTGTAGGCAAGACAAGCTTGTCTTTGTACTCCTCACCTGGTTGCCGCCACACACGCTTGACACCATCTGAACCAAATAAGTTTATCTTGGTTTCATCAGACCACAGGGCCTGGTTCCAGTAATCCATGTCCTTAGTCCGCTTGTCTTCAGCAAACTGTTTGCGGGCTTTCTTGTGCATCATCTTTAGAAGAGGCTTCCTTCTGGGGCGACAGCCATGAAGACCAATTTGATGCAGTGTGCGGTGTATGGTCTGCGCACTGACAGGCTGACCCTCCACCCCTTCAACCTCTGCAGCAATGCTGGCAGCACTCATACGTCTATTTCCCAAAGGCAACCTCTGGATATGACGCTGAGCATGTGCACTCAACTTCTTTAGTCGACCATTGCAAGGCCTGTTCTGAGTGGAACCTGTCCTGTTAAACCGCTGTATGGTCTTGGCCACCGTGTTGCAGCTCAGTTTCAGGGTCTAGTCGTCCTTCTTATAGCCTAGGCCATCTTTATATAGAGCAACAATTCTTTTTTTCAGATCCCCAGAGAGTTCTTTGCCACGAGGTGCCATATTCAATTTCCAGTGACCAGTATGAGAGAGTGAGAGTGATAACACCAAAATTTAACACACCTGCTCCACATTCACACCTGAGACCTTGTAACACTAACAAGTCACATGACACTGGGGAGGGAAAATGGCCAATTTGGCCCATTTTCGACATTTTAACTTAGGGGTGTACTCACTTTTGTTGCCAGCGGTTTAGACATTATTGGCTGTGTGTTGAGTTATTTTGAGGGGCAGCAAATTTACACTGTTATTCAAGCTGTACACTCACTACTTTACATCGTAGCAAAGTGTAATTTCTTCAAGGGTTGTCACGTGAAAAGATATAATAAAATATTTACAAAAATGTTGAGGGGTGTACTCACTTTTGTGAGATACTGTAGATGTGCATTTACTCAAAACCATTTTTCAGACTGTTTTTCAACTGTTCAACAGACCAGACCAGTAAAACTGCATTCACACCTGAGCGTGTCGTTTTCAGGCAGAAAGTTGCGTGATTTTGTCACAATTTTTACAGCGATTTTGCTGCAATTTTGTACAGGTCAAAAGGTCACCAATGTAAAAAGCAGAAAAACACCCAAATCTGCCTGAAAAAATACTTCCAGAACCTGTTTGAGCTTCAGGCATTTTCAGGCTTTTGGCTTCAGGTGTTTTTGAGTGGAGATGTGAGCCATCTCCATAGAGAATCATTGATTTTTTTCCCCTCCAGTGTTCAAGTGCTTCAGGCTTCAAGCTATAAAACGCTCAGGTGTGAATGCAGCCTAAAGCCTCGTACATACGGTTCGATGGTCGTACGACCGAACGGCTCAAATCATAAGTTGGCTGTTGTATCTAGCATACTGACATGCACTACACGATCGTACGACCAAGCTGAACGTAGTGTTGTGTTATGAACGTATAGAGAGAAAGTTCAGGCACATGTAATTAGTGTCCGGCCGTTCCTGACTTCTGAGCATGCGTGTTTTTCACAATACAACTTGTTGTACCAACTTCTCTGTACACACGCTTCTCTGTACACACGATACAACGGTCGTATGACCGCTTGTTGGTACTACCAAGTTTTCTAGTCTGCTCATCCAACTTCTGTTGTACGACTGTCGTACATCGGCTGTTCTAATCGTGCATACTAACGATTGATTTCGCATACAACGGTCGTTCGTACGACCTGTTGTATATGACCGTCGAACCGTGTGTACGAGGCATAAGAGTTTTTTCCAGGATTCTGGCTAATGTATTGAAGAAATGTACTGCACATGTCTTTTTATTTTGCCCTGACATTTATTTAGTATGGCAAGGTCTCTTTTTTTTCCTTCACTGCAAGAGTTTAGCAAATAAAGTGCTTCACTGCATAGGTTATCTCTTACTGAAAATCAGTAAATCAGCTAGGCTGGGTTTATACAAATAGATAGCGTTTGAACATAGGACTACTGTGTCTCTTTGCTGAGATATCCTAGGTTGTTTTCGCATACTGGGCCTCAGCATCCATTTACATTCTTCAAGTGGCACCTGATTAAGCTCATTTTAATAAGCAGATGTTCACATGTACAATGCAAAATCAACAGCTGTCCCCAACTGCTCCCTAAAAAGCAGATGTAGGTCATATTTCAGCTTGTCTATTCTGCAAAGCAAAACAACAAATGCTGTTCCTAGTGTTCTCACCAAGTGTTTCATTGTAGCGAGACCGTTAGAGGGAAAAAAAGACAGCTGAAGAAATCAATTTCTCAAAGAAAATATTTATGGCAATTATTATTATTATTTATTAATTTATTTTTATTTGAGGAATTACAAAAGGCAACGAGAATGTAAAAATATATTTATTCTCTTTGTTGACCTAAATTCCTAGTACCCTTATACTGATTTGAAGCACAAATCCTTAGTTCAAGTACCTGTACTCTACTTTCACTGTAGGTGGCAGTATGAAGCCCAAGAAGAGTTGCTGTCCGCAATGGAGGTGTTATCCCATTCAGACCTTGGTTACAGTGGGACCTGCAATCAGTGACTGCTGCTGGGCATTACATAGCTACCTGCACGCTATTCAGGCCTGTCAACACAGCAATGCACCGACTTCTTTTGGAACTCTAAGGCCTCATACACACGGGCGTATCTAAAAAAAGAAACAAAACGTCGGGTCCGACGTCAAGGAAAAAAAGTTGACGTTTTTCGGCGTTATGCATTGGCGTTTTTGAGCGTTAGTGAGCGTCGGCGTCAATAGGCGTTTTTTAAAAAAAATCATCCCTCTGCTATTTTTCAACCTAAAAACGTCGGCGTCAAAAAACGCCGGTACAATATTAGGTGGCGTTTGTTGGCGTTAGTTGGCGTTTGTTGGCGTTTTGTGGCGTCGGCGTCAAAAAACTTCAAAACGTTACAGCCTCAGAACGCGATGGCCATGGGTTCTACTTTCTGCTCACTAACGCCGACGCCACCTACAGCTCAAAAACGCCGACGTTTTTATGGGGCCATTGACTAACATGGAGAGCTGCAAAAAACGCCACAAAACGCCGGCGTCAAAAAACGTCCGTGTGTATGAGGCCTTAGATGTTACATGGCTTAGGGCCCATTTACATTTTTTCAGTTCAATAACATACACTATGTCATGCTTTGCAGCTCATTGAAAATAATAGGCTGCCAACGCACCCAAAGTGTGTCAAAAATCACATGTCATATTATTTTAAACAGTGCACAGCCCTGCATTGCCGTGGGTTGTGCATTGTGGCTCACTGCAATGCAATTGCGTTGCTTTAGTGCTTTCAGGTACCATGTGAAATGAATGGCACCTCAATGCAGCAACGCATGTAATGTGTGCAGGGGACTGCAAATGAAGTCATGCTGGAAGACAAAAGATCATACATCTGAACAAGGAGCGATACTTGAAAAAGTATTCATACCACTTGAAATTTTCCGTGTTTTGTCATGTTACAGCTAGGGTTGCCACATCATCCAGGACACACATTAATTACTCAGGTTCTATGGCTGATTAAGGTGGTAATTAAACTCACTTGGTGCCTTATCTGCATTAAATTAGACACAGAACCTGCGTAATTCATATGTGTCCTGGATTAAAGGGATGATGTGGCAACCTTAGTTACAGCCAAAAACGTAACTGAATTTTATTGGGATTTTATGTGATAGACCCAGAACATGACACATAATTGTGAAGTGGAAGGAAAATTATAAATGTTTTCAACATTTTTTTACAAATAAATATATGAAAAGCATGGCGTGCATTTGTATTCAGCCCCCCTGAGTCAATACATTGTAGAACCACCTTTCGCTGCAATTACAGCTGTGAGTCTTTTTGGGGATGTCTCTACCAGCTTTGCACATCTAGAGAGGGACATTTGTGCCCATTTGTGCCCATTCTTTGCAAAATAGCTCAAGCTCTGTCAGATTGGATGGAGAACGTCTGTAAACAGCAATTTTTAAGTCTTACCACAGATTCTCAATTGGATTTAGGTCTGAACTTTGACTGGGCCATTCTAACACATGAATATGCTTTGATCTAAACCGGAGGTCAGCAACCAGTAGGTCCCATGCCTCCTCTGTAGTGCTGGCTATTGTCCCATGTGGAGTGATGCCAACTGCACTCCACCTCTTATCCTGGCTAGTGGTCTTCAGAGTGGTGGCAGCTGCAGGAAAGAAGAGATCTTCAGGTCATTGTGAAGCAGTACACTGGGCATAATATTATAAGGCTGCTTTCACGCTGATGTGCTGCGGTTTACCCACACCGGGGGTGATGCAGTGCACATGATTGCGATGCAGTAGTATGGCAATTAGAGGTTTAAATCAAGTGTGAAGATGTGACACTGTGCCTTGTGATCTTTGACCTCTCCCATGTTGTTCATGTAGATCTCCACCTCTTTAAGGTGGCCTACCCCTGATCTAAACCATTCCATTGTAGCTCTGGCTGTATGTTTAGGATCATTTTCCTTCTCTAAGGTGAATCTCTGCCCCAATCTCAAGTCTTTTGCAGTCTCTAATGGCTCGTACACACGGGACGACGATCGTGCGTACGACCGTGTTGAATCGTACGTTGACAGTCGTATGTAGCCTACTGACATGCACACGACGGTCGTACATACAACTTGCGGCCGGCCGAACGTGATGACGCGAACGAGCGTATAATGAGGAAGTAGCGTCACCTTTTGGGCTCCTTCATCTAATTTCATGTTAGTTGAAGTGGACTTGGCGCATGCGTGTTTAGCACAATACAACTTTGTTGAACACAGCTGCTCTACACACGACACAACGGTCGTATGCGAGCTTGTTGACAGGACCACGTTTTCTCGTCTGCACATACAACTCCCACGAACGACCGTCGTATGTTCAACTGTTGAAAGCACGGCCACAGACGATCGATTCTGCATACAACGGTCCTGAGTACGACGTGTTGAACACGATCGTCGTCCCGTGTATACGAGGCTTTAAGGCTGGTTTCACACTGATGCCGGATGCAGCTCACAGCAGTTGTTCAGTGCGTCCTGTTCTCCATTTCAGGGATGAATCAGGACCTGAACTTGGTCCTGAAATGGAGCCAAAGACACACAGGACTCCTGAGCAAGCCGTTCCACAGCCGCCATGCATATGTGTGAACCGGCTCTATTGAGAGCAGGTCACAATCTCCTGTCATGCAAATTGGATGCGGAGAAACCAGCATGTGAAAGGACCCTTAGTTTGCCCTGTATTTGGCTCCATCCATCTTCCCATTAAATTGACCAGCTTCCCTGTCCCTGATGAAGAAAAGCATCCCCACAACAAGATGCTGCCACCACCATGTGTCACAGTGGGGATGGTGTGTTCAGGGTGATGTGCAGTGTTAGTTTTCCACCACACAAAGCGTTTTGCTTTTAGGCCAAAAAAAAAAATTTGGTTTCAGCTGACCAGAGCACCTTCTTCCATGTTGCTGTGTCCCCCACATGACTTCTCACAAACTGCAAACGGGACTTCTTATGGCAGACTTTCAACAATGGCTTTCTTCTTGCCACTCTTCCATAAAGGCCAGATATGTGGAGTACATGACTAAGGCCTCATACACACGGACGTTTCTAAAAAAATAAACAAAACGTCGGGCCCGACGTCAAGGAAAAAAGTCGGCGTTTTTCGGCGTTATGCATCAGCGTTTTTGAGCGTTAGTGAGTGTCGGCGTCAATAGACGTTTTTTTAAAAAAAAATCATCCCCCTGCTATTTTTCAACCTAAAAACGTTGGCGTCAAAAAACGCCAGAAAACGCCGGTACAATATTAGGTGGCATTTGTCGGCGTTAGTTGGCGTTTGTTGGCATATTGTGGCGTCGGCGTCAAAACGTTACAGCCCCAGAACGCGATGGCCATGGGTTCTACTTTCTGCTCACTAACGCCGATGCCACCTACAGCTCAAAAACGCCAACGTTTTTATGGGGCCATTGACTAACATGGAGAGCTGCAAAAATCGCCAGAAAACGCCGGCGTCAAAAAACGTCCGTGTGTATGAGGCCTAATAGTTGTCCTGTGGACAGATTCTCCCACCTGAGCTGTGGATCTCTGCAGCTCCTCTAGAGCAGTGGTTCTCAACCCTGTCCTCAAGTACCCCCAACAGGCCATGTTTGCAGGTTTTCCTTTATCTTGCACAGGTGCTTTAAATCAGAGTCAATGGCTTGGTATTTTGGACAGCTATTTTATCTAAGAGAAATTCCCAAAACATGGCCTGTTGGGGGAACTTGAGGACAGGGTTGAGAACCACTGCTTAAGGCCTCATACACACGGGCGTATATAAAAAAATAAACAAAACGTCGGGCCCGACGTCAAGGAAAAAAAGGCGACGTTTTTCGGCGTTATGTATTGACGTTTTTCGGAGTGATTGCGGCTTTTTGCAGTTATGTATTGCGGCTTTTTGCAGCGGAAAAAAAGGAACTGCAGCCCGGGCTGCAAAACAAATAAAAAAATATATGCGGGCACACATACTCCGGAATTCGTCACCAA
>BLSH010450346.1:20360-31176 GCA_018402905.1 Glandirana rugosa | reverse complement strand
TGTGAAATCTCTAATTTCTGCTATCTGTCCTCAGAGCAACAGCACAGAGAGCAGTAGTAAAGTAATCTATCTCAGGATGCAGGATCAGGTCTTAAAATGTCTCAAATCTGTCCCTCACGCAGTCAGCTACCTTTCCCTACACTAACCCAAGGAGCATGTGACTGCAGCACTGTGACTCCAGCTTATAAAGAGGCTGGGTCACATGATGCACTGGCCAATCACAGCCATGCCATTAGTAGGCATGGCTGTGATGGCTTCTAAGGGCAAACCAGTGAAACGCTTGTTGATTGGCTGCCCTGCAGCTTCTCAACACGTGGAGTAAAATAGCAGAACCCCGGACCGAACCCGAACGATTTTTGAAATGTCCGGGTCCGGGTCCGTGCCACGGACACCCGAAAGTTCGGTACGGACCCGAACGTTACAGTCCGGGTTCGCTCAACACTACTCTTCACAATACCTCATAGATTTTCTATGGGGTTAAGGTTAGGCGAGTTTGCTGGCCAATTAAGAACAGGGATACCATGGTCCTTAAACCAGGTGCTGGTAGCTTTGGCACTGTGTGCAGGTGCCAAGTCCTGTTGGAAAATGAAATCTGCATCTCCATAAAGTTGGTCAGCAGCAGAAAGCATGAAGTGCTCTAAAACTTCCTGGTATATGGCTGCATTGACCTTGGACCTCAGAAAATACAGTGGGACCAACACCAGCAGATGACATGGCACCCCAAACCATCACTGACTGTGGAAACTTTACACTGGACCTCAAGCAACATGGATTGTGTGCCTCTCCTCTCTTCCTCCAGCCCCTGGAACCCTGGTTTCCTAAGGAAATGCAACATTTACTTTCATCAGAGAGCATAACTTTGGACCACTCAGCAGCAGTCCAGTCCTTTTTGTCTTTAGCCCAGGTGAGACGCTTCTGACGCTGTCTGTTGTTCAAGAGTGGCTTGACACAAGGAATATGACAGCTGAAACCCATGTCTTGCATAGGTCTGTGCGTAGTGGTTCTTGAAGCACTGACTCCAGCTGCAGTCCACTCTGTGAATCTCCCCCACATTTTTTAATGGGTTTTGTTTCACAATCCTCTCCAGGGTGCGGTTATCCCTATTGCTTGTACACTTTTTCTACCACATCTTTTCCTTCCCTTCGCCTCTCTATTAATGTGCTTGGACACAGAGCTCTGTGAACAGCCAGCCTCTTTTGCAATGACCTTTTGTGTCTTGCCCTCCTCGTGCAAGGTGCCAATGGTCGTCTTTTGGACAACTGTCAAGTCAGCAGTCTTCCCCATGATTGTGTAGCCTACAGAACTAGACCGAGAGACCATTTTAAAGGCCTTTGCAGGTGTTTTGAGTTAATTAGCTGATCAGAGTGTGGCACCAGATGTCTTCAATATTGAACCTTTTCACAATATTCTAATTTTCTGAGATACTGAATTTGGGATTTTCCTTAGTGGTCAGTTATAATCATCAAAATTAAAAGAAATAAACACTTGAAATATATCAGTCTGTGTGTAATGAATGAATATAATATACAAGTTTCACTTTTTGAATGGAATTAGTGAAACAAATTAACTTTTTGATGATATTCTAATTATATGACCAGCACCTGTATATCTATATCGGATCTATAGAATCATAATTGACATAAAGTATCATTTACTGGTGTGTGACACTTGTTCAGTTGAGAAAATGATTTGGTGTGCCTAATCTTACCCTGCCTGTGGGGTCAAAGTTCTTCATTTACATATTCTTTGAGTAAGCATTCTTGATTTACCTCAATCTTGTGTATTCTATTGTTGTGTCTTTACTTAAGGGGAACTAACAATACGAGTAAACCCAGTGTAGCAGAGGACACAGAGTCAGGGAAACCTGAGGGGTATTGACTTATCTTGCGACCCTCATGAGGGCAGTGCTACATATCCCATGGAGGAAAAGTTTAAGAAATGGAGCATGCTAGCCGTAGATGCTGCAGTCTCTTAAACAAAAGCTTAACTTGTCCAGTGGATAACGCACAGGGCTTGAAAGACCCTGTTGACAAGAAACTGGAGTCGTTATTTAAGGCTTCCTTTTCTTTGGCCAGTTCAGCTATTCCGCCAGCTGTCGCAGCATTTGGAATCTGCCAGTCCTTAAAGGATCAGGTCAGATGGCCTGACAGGCCTAACCAGGAGGATGATCTTGCTGAAAACAGAGTGGTTAGGGAGTGAGCATGCACAAGTGTCCCCAGAGCAAGCAGCTTGCTATGGGGGCACTCAGCAGCAGGGAGTGGCCAGGAGTCCCAGAGTGGGACAAGGAGGATTGGGGCTGTAAAACCATTGCATAGAGCAGGTAAGTATGAGGACATGTTTATTAAAAAAAAAATCTGAACCTTTACAAATGCTTTAAGTGCCTGTTCTCCCTCAGTACTGTATAGAAAATGGGTCAAGTTTGCAGATATACCCCTTTCTCTAAGCTTGTCCTTCAAAGCGCCCCTTTGCAGCAGGAAATCCTTAAGCTATTAGCATATTGGCTTCTAGTGGCTCTGATTTTAGGCACAGTGCTGAAAAATAGAGTGCAGCTTAGCATGTGCAGAGCAGGGTGAGACGGTGTATTACTGGATATTAAACAGTATATGCACTTATTTTTAATGTTTTACATAACTATACCTGAAAAAGGGGCCAGCCTGAAGTGATCTAGCAGGGCCTAATTTTATGACTAACGTTCCACTTTATTATTTTAAACATTACCCCACTGCCCCTCCTAAACATTACAAAACAGAGCATATAAGGATTTTAAGCAAATAAAACAAACTTAAAAAAGTAATCAGCAATTTTTAAAAGTGTTTTATGTTATGCTATTTTAATGGGAACTTGTAACAAATATCAAGAAGATCTTATCCCAAATTTGCTGTGAAAGTGGAAATGCATTTTAAACTCTAGTTGCTATTGATTAGAAATGTTTTTATGTCAGACCATTGTATATATATTTTTTAAAAGGCAGTTATTTTGAATTATATGTGAATGAGTAGGGGGTACATTGTACCCACTACCCATTCACCTAAAAAAAAAAAAAAAAAAAGTGAAAAAAAACACACACTACACAGGTTCTTAAATACACGGGTTCTTAAAGTATTTTATTAAGGCAGCTCTGGTGTCTTCTCCCTCCTCCGGCGTCTTCTTTCTTCTGCTCTTTTGCCGGGTCTTCTCTGCTGTCCTCTCCCTCTGTTCTTTCGATGTTGCCCGACACGATCTCCCACACTAATGCTGGCTCTGCTCTGAGCATTGACTGATATTGGCATAGGATGGGGCCATCCACTGATGTCATCCGGAGGCCCCGCCCCTTGTGACATCACTGCCGGCGCATGTTGGAGCGGTGATGTCATAAGGAGGCGGGGCCTCTAGATGTCGTCAGCGGATGGTCCGCCCCATGTCAATATAAGTCAATGCACAGTGCGGAGCCAGCATTAGTGTGGGAGGTCGTGTCAGAAGAAGAGCAGAGGGAGAAGACCGCGACAACCATCAGCCTAGGTTGTCGGGAAGAGGCCCTTGTCCTCATCAACATGGAGACAAAGTGGTTTGGGGTGGGGGGCACAGGGTTCCCCTGCCCCAATGCACCCACCCCCCCATGTTGAGGGCATGCGGCCTGGTATGGTCCAGGGGGGGCCTTTCCTGACCTGCCGGGCTGCATGCTCGGATAGGGGTCTGGTATGGATTTGGGGGGGGACCACACGCCTTTTTTTTTAACTTTTTTTTTGGCGTAGGGGTTCCCCTTAAAATCCATACCAGACCAGATGGGTCGGGTATGTATTGGGTGGGAACCCCACGCAAATTGTTTGTTTTTTTTTTCATTTTGGCGGGAAGATCCTCAGCACACAAGTCGCATCATTATGATCTGACTTCTGGTGCGTCTTCTATTCAAATCAATGGGCTCCCCTAGGGAACCATTGATTTTGAATAGAGACAGAGAAATAACTGACGAGGCTTAACACTGTGTATACAACGTTAAGCCGCGTTTTTGAGCTTTTACCGGCGGCTGCTTTTTTACAGTTCTAGCTCTGGAGCTTCAGAACCCGCTGGTTCTGGGGGTTTTTTGGAGCTTAAAAACGCCTATGCCACTTAGGCTCAAAAACGTGTGTGTGTGTGTGTGTGTGTGTGTGTATAAGGCTATTGAATAGCATGGAGAGGCCTTTTTAAGCTGTAAAAAAAGCTCAAAAACACGGCTGTAAAAAATTCTGTGTGGATGAGGCCTAAGGAAGCAAATAATGGAATAGGATCAAATAATGGCCTAATAGGAGGGGCACCAGAGAAGAGACACTATTGAGGAACAAAGAAAAAAGGAGGTACTCAGTTGATGGACCATGTAAGAAAATGCTGCTACATGAGAAGGCCAAAAGTTTTATGAGTTTTGTGAACCTGAAACCATCCCATCAGAAGAGGAAAGGCGGTGTTGTCCCATACTATTAAACTATGTGCAAGATACCGTGGTCATCTAATGATTAGTTATCTAAGGTTTATCTACAAATCCCAATATATACTCAGATCTGACTTAATTTTTTTGTTTTAGAAAACTTCTTTTGTAAAGAATTTCAGCTGGTGAATTTGGATTCCACATGCAGTCAGGAAATGATTTTGAGGTCACGTAAAATCCAAGCCCGGCCTCCAAAGGAGCCTATCACCCCCAAGAATAATTATGGCAGTAGAAAGACCATCTCCCCACAGTCTATCAAAAGAAGGCAGCGAAGGGTGAGTGCGGAGAACTTTATTGTTGCTTGTTCAGAGTGTGAGATCCCTGAGAATTCATTAAGATATCCACATCAACATTTAGGGCTAATTCACACTCAACCTCAACCTTTTCTCATTCGGGGTACCCTTTAAAATTATGTACAATATTTAGGCACCCCATTCTAAAATGTTAAAAATTACACTAATCTTTTTACATAACACAGCAACATCCACACATGTAGGACATCCAACATTAGAGGTGATTTATTGTTCCAAAGCAATAACACCTTTGTACAGGGCCGCTGTTAGAAATCATGGGGCCCCGTACAGCCAACCTAACGGGGCCCCCCCCCCCAACCCCACCCACCTCGAAAAACACAGCTTTGTCTTCAAGTGATATTTGTTATAAATTTGATTAGACTGAGCTTCAAACACACCTAAGCCTTAGGTACATCTATGATGCCTTTAAATCATCAGAAGCACACGCTCCAATAACTATTTAAAGTATGTATGGGCTATTTCACACTAGCATTGCTCTTTGAAGAGTGATCTGCATCCAGATTATTTTTCAGAGAGCACTTGGCTGGTGGTGAGGAGGCATTGTATCACCTCTTCACCACCTGTTTTAACCCCTTAAAAGAAGTGAATGGGATCACGATCAGCAGGCAACATGGTAGGTGGTGCCAGTGGGGATAATTTTTGCTGTGCAAATAGCTTTGCAGTTGTTTTTATGCCGCTGCCTTTCAGCATAAGGGCTCTTTGAAACAGAGCTCCGCTTAGCAGGGGATCCATGAGTGGATTTCCTGCTGAACTGAAGCTTATTGGGATAGATGTCGGTGTTTTGACATCTGCACCAGTTCAGTCTGTGCCCGCATACACCACACATGGGTGGCCAGATGTAAATGGAAATATGTCCATTTACATCAGGCTCTGTTTGTTCTGTCATGTTTAGGCGTGGAAAAAATTCTGGAACTGAACAGACCAGCAGATCTAAGTGTACTGGAAAGCTTGGCCAAATAGTTCCTAAGGGGGAGTGGATGGGGGGCCTTAAAAACACAGCTCAGCCATTTACTGCCCCTTAAACACAAATGTAACCAAGCATCTCAGGCTTATGCTTATCATCATTATGATCAGAGCACAGGGCTCCTTGGTTCTATCACAGTGTCACATGCTGTTGAATGCTGACTTTGTTATGGTTTACTGTGTTATAATCTGTAACACACAGTAAAGCCATAAAGTTTACAAAATCAACACCCAACAGCATGTGACACTGTGATAGAACCATGGAGCACCTGCTGTGCTTTGATCATAATAATTATAATCATAGGCACACACAGTGGGGAGCCGGAGAGTGCACATTCCAGGGTACTCAGTGTCAGTGTGTGCTGCCTGAAACTATGCATTGCCGCCCGCCGTTGGATGAAGCCTGCTGCACCGTCTTAGCCCCTCAAGTTCCCGCCTCACATCAGTCTCTCCCTCGGTCCCTCCATCCACAGAACTTACTGAGGAGGGAGCAGTGTAGAGAAGAATCACTCCGCCAGGGAAAGCAGAGGCAGTGGGTGGCCGCGGCTGGAACTATATTATGGGCAGCGCATGGACTTGTCTGCCTGCGCCCGAAAAAGAAAAAAAAGTCCCTCCTCCGCTGCCACCTCCTGGGCCCCTATGTGGATCTGATGGGGCCCAGGTTGTAATTACCATCTGCTTAGCAAGTCAAGCAGGTTATGATTTAAAAAAAAAAATGTTTTATTTATCTAGGAAAAAATAACTTTAAAGCTGCCCGGGCCCCCCTGCCAGACTGATAGAGCCCGGGCCCAGTACAACTGGGCTGGTTGTACTGCCTTATCAGCGGCCCTGCCTTTGTACATTGGTACTGACTACTATTCCAATATTTCACTTTCTCTCCCTCATTCAGCTAATGTGACCCCAGTACTGATGGAGAGGGGCAGTGGCATGGCAAGAAAGGATGCTGTGCAGGCTCCCAATGTCCTTATCAACCCATGACATCATTGGTTGTTAGGATGCTGGTAGCTAGAAGGTTGTAATTGATCCACCTGCTGGCTTGTATACAATTTCTGGGCAATTTTTTAGGAATTTTGCCAAGGCCCACCTGAAGGCACCTCAGTGCCTGGTCATCCAGGTTGAAAAAGGCTGACTCAAGATAATCATGCAGCAGGAGAGTTTTTTTCCACTCTCCAATTAGACACTCTTTTATATAGATATGCTTTATAGATTAGTAGAGAAGATATTGTCAGTACTGTACAGTGCCTATGAAATTGTTTTAGTACTATGCAATTTCATATTAACTACTTAAGGACTGGAAGGATTTACCCCCATAATGACCAGGCCATTTTTTGTGATACGGCACTGCGTCGCTTTAACTGATAATTATGCTGTCGTGCGAGGCTGTACCCCAACAAAATGTGTGTCCTTTTTTCCCCCCACAAATAGAGCTTTCTTTTGGTAGTATTTGATTACCTCTGCGGTTTTTATTTTTTGTGCTATAAAAAAAGAGAGGGACAATTTTGAAAACACCCAATATTTTTTAGTTTTTGCTACAATATCCAAAAAAAAAATGTCTTCATCAGTTTAAGCCAATATATATTCTTCTACATCTTTTTGGTAAAAAGAAATCCCAATAAACGTATATAGATTGGTTTGCACAAAAGTTATAGTATCTACAAAATAGGGGATATATTTATGGCTTTTTTATTATTATTTTTTTTTTACTAGTAATGGCGGCGATCTGCGATTTTTAGTGTGACTGTGACATTGCGGCGGACAGATCGGAAACTTGACACCTTTTTGGGACCAGTGACATTTATACAGCGATCCCTGCTAAAAATAGCCACTAATCACAGTATAAATGTCACTGACAGGGAAGGGGTTAACACTAGGGGGCAATCAAGGGATTTAATGTGTTCCCTAGGGAGGTGTTTGTAACACTGGAGGGAGTGGACTGACAGGGAGTAGAGCTAGATCTCTGTTCCTAATCAATAGGAACAGCAGATCTCTCTCTACCTCCTTGACAGAACGGGGATCTGTCTGTTTACATTAACAGATCCCTGTTCTGTCTCTGAGGAGCAATCGCAGGAGGCCGATGGACATTGCGGGCGCCGGCCACGCGCATCGGCTTCGGTGGCGTGCGCGCCCCCCATAGCTCTTAAAGTGGCTGATGTACAAGAACTGTGATTCAGGCAGCCATGCCAACCTGCCGCAGTACAACTGCAGCGGCTGGTCGGCAAGTAGTTAAATAGCAATACAGCAGAAGTGGTTCTAAAGGCATTCTGTGATTGAAGGTAAAAAACTTTCGGTGTGCAGCTTCCCCTTCAGCACCCCCCTATACTCACCTGAGCCAGATCCAGCAATGTGCACAAGAGCAGAAGCCATTCCAGGTCTCTGCTTCCTCATTGGCTGAGACACCACAAAGGGAGCCATTGGCTTCCGCTGCTTTCAATCACAGCCAGTGAGGGGGTGGGACCAAGACGTGCTGTGTGTCTCTCATAGACACACACAGTCTGCTAGGGAGTGAGCATGCACAAGTGCCCCCAGAGCAAGCAGCTTGCTATGGGGGCACTCAGCAGTGGGGAGGGGCCAGGAGTGCTAGAGGGGGGCGAGGAGGATCGGGGCTGCAAAACCATTGCATAGAGCAGGTAAGTATGACATGTTTGTTAAAGAAAAAAGGCTGAACCTTTACAAACGCTTTAATAAGTGCCTTTTCTCCCTCAATATAGAAAATGAGTCAAGTTTGCAGATATACCCCTTTCTCTAAGCCTGTCCTTTAAAGAGCCCCTGAGCAGCAGCAAATCCTTAAGCTGTCAGCATATTGGCCTCTAGTGGCTCTGATTTTAGGCACAGTGCTGAAAAATAGAGCGCAACTGCGCATGTGCAGAGCAGGGTGAGACGGTGTATTACTGGATCTTAAAAAGATAATGTTTTAAAATATTGAACCTTTTCACAATATTATAATTTTCTGAGATACTGAATTTGGGATTTTCCTTAGTCGTCAGTTGTTATCATCAAAATTAAAAGAAATAAACACTTGAAATATATCAGTCTGTGTGTAATGAATGAATATAATATACATGTTCCATTCACTTTTTGAATGGAATTAGTGAAATAAATCAACTTTACTCTTCCGTTCACTGACAGACGCAGCCTTCTTATGACACGTGGGGGTTATGCTCATATTACTAGGAGTAGACTAGGCAAAACTAAAGCAAAAGCATAGGTTGGCCCCTCCCAGGGGGCCGTCCTCACCTTAGCATATAATCCCCCTGCTCTGCATAGCACATCAGTTTTAAATTGCCTAGTGCAAGGAGTAGACCTGGTTCCCTATGGGATCTGCGTTATCCTGAAGATTTTTTCTGATGAAGACTGCTATCAAGAAGCCGGCTGGTGGTATAGATGATATCTAGAATCCAAAAACTTTCCCCAGTCCTGCCGACACTATGCGAGCTACCCTTAGCGGCGGCCCGCCGCATAGCGCCCATTCCGTGCAGGCGGCCAGTGGCTAAAACCCCCTAGAGCCCAGTGACTGGTTTTGTTCCTGTCCAGGGGCCTGGCCAGCAGCATGCCTCTCTATGGGGAGGTAAGTCTGCTCCGGGTGGCTACCCGCTGTGCCCGTCAGATTGGTGAGTGGACCCCTCTTCCGTCCTAGGGGCGCGGAGAGTGGGCACCTGGGCAGCTTCTGTGGTAGCTGGCCAGTGGGGGTCTGTTAGTGGGGACACACTGGGTGGTACCCCTTTGAGGATTGTCTCCCGTCCCGGTGCTGTGGCTCCGCTCTTGGTCGGGCGACCAGGCTTCAAAGAAAGCTCTTGCAGATCTTCCCTTTCAGGGAGGGCATCTGTTTGGCCCACAGTTGGATGAAATCATTAGGATTTCACGGGAGGGAAGAGTACTTTCCTTCCAGAGCCAAAGCGGCGGGATTTTCGCCGTAGGCAGGGCCCTGTCTGTTCAGGTCAGAAGAAGTTTTTTCGGGCACCCGGCTCAGCGGGTAAGGGCCTCAAGTCCAGTAAGGCTTCCGCTGGGCCCAGTAAAAGGCCCTGGCAGCATAAGTCGGAAAAAGCGAAGTATAACTCAACCTCCGCATGATGGGTTGCCCCCGCCCGACTCACGGGTGGGGGGCCGGTTGCTGGGGTTCGCAGACAGATGGACTGCCCGCATCACCGATCGGTGGGTACTGGAGGTGGTGTCCTCCGGGTACAGGATAGAATTCATCTCTCTGCCCCCAGAAAGGTTCTTCCCTTCAAACTTGAGACTCCCTCAGGGGAGGCGCTTCTAGGCACCGTTCGGGCGCTTGCCGAACGGGGTGATTGTACTGGTACCCTTGTCGGAAAGATTTCACGGGTTTTACTCAAACCTCTTTGTGGTGCCCAAAAAGGGCGGTGTCAGGCCAGTTCTGACCTGAAGGCATTGAACCGCTTCGTAAAGACTAAGAGATTCAGGATGGAGTCCATCCGCTCGGTCGTGGCCGCCCTGCACCAAGGGGAATTCCCGGCGTCCCTGGATATCAGGGACGCGTATCTCCATGTTCCAGTTTGTCACAGTCACCAGCGTTTTCTACGCTTCGCAGTGGGGGGCCTGCATTACCAGTTTGTGGCACTTCCCTTCGGGTTGGCTTCATCTCCCCGAGTGTTCACCAAGGTGGTGGCCCCGATGCTGGCACTGTTGAGACAGAGGTATTGCGGTAGTAGCATACCGCGACGATTTACTCCTGAGAGCAGAGTCTGCTGCGGCTCTGGAGGAGAACGTGACAATCACGGTGTCCACGTTAAGAGTTCGGTTGGCTGATCAACCTGCAGAAATCATCGTCCACTTGTGAGCCCCTCTACTTCGGTTGGGCTTCCCTTCACGGTGTTTGACCATTACGTCCGGGGGGTGACGCTTCGCATCTTTTGCGACCACTGACACTGTTTGACCTTGTACCTCTATGCGCAGGGACTATAGGTCCCTGCGGCCCTTAAGGGGAACCACGTCCCGCCGGTGCTGGCTCGCCTACCTGAGGTAGGACTTAGAGAATCAGAAATGCTTCGCCAAGTTACGGAAGTCCAGTCTTGACCGGACTGTGGCGGGAAAAACCCGTGGTGTTTCTCCAAACTCATTTTGGGCACTTTAGAAAGGCTGT
>BLSH010450330.1:1910770-1923159 GCA_018402905.1 Glandirana rugosa | reverse complement strand
TCAGAGGAGGCGCCTTTTGATTGAAAGCTCTGTAGCAGGAATGCAATGAGTCCTGAAGGGGACCGGGTGTATAGCTCCTGCTCAGCGCTGAATGGGACATCATCACATCATTATGCTGCAAGATATTTCAGCAGTTATCCCGATAAAATAATGTTAGGAGCTGTAAGAGCAACAACACAGTGAAAATGACTGTGTCGCCGGCCCGGGCTACTGGAAGTCATAGAAGAGATTTCTCTGTCCCCGCGGGGGTGACGGGGCTGGAATTTGCAGCCATGGATTCTGTATGGTGGCGGGAAATACGCCCCAGGCTCGTCCAGCATTGCCCTCTTAAGGGCAACAAACATGCCAGTGTGTACATGCAGTCATTAATGCTGACATGAAAGGCAATAGACAGGTCACTTAAAGGGCTTTCCCCCCCCGGCCATCAAAGAGGAACTGTAGTGAGTTCAATGAGTTTTGCAAAGTTTACCTGAAAGTAGCTGCAGATGATGTCTTCTTTTTTTTTTTTTTTTTTTTTTTTTTTTTTTTTTTTTTTAAAGCTGTTCCATATTTTCATGATCGTATTTCAAATGTGACAGATATGTATCTACCCTTTTAAAAAAGAACTCTTATAAGTATTTAAAATGAAATACAGATCCATAAATACTTGCATTAGCTTCTACAATGAAATGGTTTAAAATATGAAAAAATCCCGCCTTTATTTCTTACTTTCCAGCTTCTCTGCTCCTCCCCTGGTAAAAGCCCAATTTGTGGGTGCTACTAATGTTGAAATCATCCAGAGCTCAGCTGCCAAAGCCCCATGTTCAGTGAACACCCCTGAGGGGAAGGGGGCATGTCGACTAGAAGGCTCACACCCAGTTCTCCTGTTTCTCCTCCTCTGTCTTTTTATTTGTTGTTTGGATGCAAGTGACCCCCCCCCCCCACATCTAGCAACCATGGTTGCTAGAGCGCAGGCGGTCCCTGCTAGGACATAGGCAGCACATGCTGCCTAGCGTCTTTGGTTGCCAGGACACAGGCAGTCTCTCTCAGCCTAACATTCTAGGTTGCCAGGAAGCAGATGACTCCTACAGCTAAGCATTCTTGGTTGCTAGGATGCAGGTGGTCCATGTTGCCTAGTGTCCTTGGTTGCTTGGACACAGGCCTATCACCTTAAAGCGGAGTTCCACCCTGTTAAAAGTCAGCAGCTTCCAAAACGGTAGCTGCTGACTTTTAACAATCCGCCACTCACCTGTCCCTCGTTCCAGTGATGCGGTCGCCCAAGAGCTCGCTCATCTTCCCCTCCCCTCGGTGGCGCCGGCATCACAAGTGTGGACACCCGGCTTTGGCTTCAAAGCCGGGTGCTCACTACGCATGCGCGAGTCGCACTGAGCCTTGTGAATGGCTCGGCTTATCTTCTGGGACCTGTGACGTGTCCCAGGAGATCGCAGAGAGGGAGGGGGGGTGAACTTCCTTCCGGCTCCTCGACGCCAGGAGTCCACGCCCCCCTCCCCCTAAAAATTACATGCCAATTATGGCATGTCAGGGGGTCACCTCCTCTTAAAGCGGAAGTTCCACTTTTGGGTGGAACTCCACTTTAATTGCTAGGAAGCAGGCATCTTCTGCCACCTAGCATCCTTGGTTGCTAGGACACAAATCGCCCCTGCTGCCTAGCATCCAGGTAGCCCCTGTCACCTAGTCCCCTTGGTTGTCAGGACACAGGCAGCACCTGCTTCCTAGTATCCTTGGTTGCTAGGATGCAGACGGCCTTTGCAACCTGGTGCTCTTGGCTGCTAGGACACAGGTAGCCACGCCACACAGCATCATTCGTTGTTATGGTGCAGGTTGCTGCACCATAAAAACAGGAGAGGAGAGACAGGAGAACAGACATGTCCCATGTCCCTGCATACCTAGTGATGGAGCTTGTCTTGGGGAAGCGGCTAGTTGCTGAGCCAAGCGCTGTCAATCATCATTAATTAGATATTTTAATTCTTGCTAGATGTTTGATTGGAAAGCGGTAGGAGGAGGGGGAAGAGTGTTGTAGTGACATCAGAGTCAGTAATTTCAGTCCAGGAGAGGAGTCTATACAACTGGGCAAGACTGAGGGGAAGTCCGGCGTTCTGCTTTTAAATTAGGATCTCTTTTGCCTAACTCCATAAATTCCCCATCATTAGAAAAATCAAAATAGCCTTTTCACCTTATCTCTGGCCCTGTCCCCCGTAGACTCCCTTGCGATCCAGCGCTGGTTGCATTCCTGGTTAAATGATGCCCAAAGTCATTCAGCTCACTTCTTGTGAGCATGGGTGACAGAGACTGCCTAGGAGGGGGCATCATCAGGAAGCCATGGCAGCAGTGGCGGCCTGTCCATTAGGGGTGCACGGGCGCAGCCCCTTATCCATGCGTCCGGCCCCCTGATCTACAAACAGGGCACCTGACTATGGGTTTCAATGGAGAAGGGGTGTTTTTTTGAAGCACGTGATTAGAGCCAGAGGCTCTAATAGGCATCAAAAATGGATGGGCTCAGGGTGCAGAGGACTGCGCCCGATCCCACCCAGTTGTGTGATGATAGCAATTCAATATTCGCTATTTTTACACTAAATTTCCTCCCCGCCAATCAGGAGGTGGGTCATGAGACCTGTTTCCCGATTGGCCAAATCGTCAGGCGATCCTATTGGACGCACCTCACCACCTGCCACCTAGTCCACCAGCCGTGCTGCCTGCCACCTAGATGGGTTAAGTTGGTAGCCGGGGGGTGTTTAGTACCAGGCCGCCCTGTGGGGGGGGGGGGGGGGTGGTTGTTTGCTGCCCCCCCCCACCAAAAAAAAATAAAAACCACCAGCTGCCACTGAATGACAGAGACTGCCTAGGAGGGTGAATCATCAGGAAGTCTTGGACTTACATTTTGATTTGTTGCAGCCGTATTCCAAAATGGATTAAATGCATTGTTTTCCTCAAAATTCTACAAACAATCCCCCATAATGACAACGTGAAAGAAGTTTGTCTAAAATCTTTGCAAATTTATTAAAAATAAAAAACATATGAATCCCATATACAGAAGTATTCACAGCCTTTGCCATGACACCCAAAACTGAGCTTGGGTGCCTCCTGTTTCCACCGATCATCCTTGGGATGTTTCTACAACTTGATTGGATTCCCCCTCTTGTAAATTAATTTGATTGGACATAATTTGGAAAGGCACTCACCTGTCTATATCAGGTCCCACAGCTAACAGTGCATGTCAGAGCACAAACCAAGCAATGGAGTCCAAGGAATTGTCTGTAAACCTCTGAGACAGGATTGTATGGAGGCACAGATCTGGGGAAGGGTACAGAAAAAAAATCTGCAGCATGGAAGGTCCCAATGAGCACAGTGGCCTCCATCATCTGTAAATGGAAGAAGTTTGGAACCACCAGGACCCCTCCTAGAGCGAGCCGAACTGAGTGATCGGGGAGAAGGGCCTTAGTCAGGGAGGTGACCAAGAACCCGATGGCCACTCTGACAGAGCTCCAGCGTTTCTTTGTGGAGAGAAGAGAACCTTGCAGAAGATCATCCATTTTTGCAGCACTCCACCATCAGGCCTGTATGGTAGAGTGGCCAGACGGAAGCCACTCCTCAGTAAAAGGCACATGGCAGCCCACCTGGAGTTTCGCAAAAGGCACCTGAAGGACTCTCAGATCACGAGAAACAAAATTCTCTGCTCTGATAAAACAAAGATTGAACTCTTTGGCCTGAATGGGAAGCGTCATGTCTGGAAGAAACCAGGTATCGCTCATCACCTGGCCAATACCATCCCTACAGTGAAGCATGGTGGTGGCAGCATCATGCTGTGGGGATGTTTTTGAGTGGCAGGAACTGGGAGACTAGTCAGGATTGAGGGAAAGATGAATGCAGCAATGTACAGAAACATCCTTGAATAAAACCTGCCCCAGAGCGCTCTGGACCTCAGACTGGGGCCACCAGCCCCATCTTCCAACAGGACAACGACCCTAAGCACAGGATAACAAAGGAGTGGCTACGGGACAAATCTGTGACTGCCTTTGAGTGGCCCAGCCAGAGCCCAGACGTGAACCCAATTGAGTATCTCTGGAGAGATCTGAAAATGGCTGTGCACCGACGCTTCCCATCCAACCTGATGGAGCTTGAGAGGTCCTACAAAGAAGAATGGGAGAAACTGTCCAAAAATCGGTGTGCCAAGCTTGTAGCATCATACTCAAAAATACTTGAGGCTGTAATTGGTGCCAAAGGGGCTTCACTAAAGTATTGAGCAAAGGCTGTGAATACTTCTGTACAGTATATGGGATTTTGTAATTTTTAATAAAATTGCAAATATTTCAAACAAACTTCTTTCACCTTGTCATTATGGGGTATTGTTTGTAGAACCTTGAGGAAAATAATGAATGTAATCCAATTTGGAATAAGACTGTAAAATAAAATGTGGAAAAAGTGAAGCGCTGTGAATACTTTCCGGATGCACTGTATGATATTTATGTGAGACTTCCTGTAATAAAGACCGCTCACTGCTGCTCTCTCTCCTTGTGCAGGGTGACTGGTCTTGTCTCCGCCCCTCCTGTTGTTTTCTGTAGGCAGCATGTAGTGGGTGGGGCCTGCTGGGTCCCTCCCACAGAGGAGATATCACTACACCTTTTACAAGGTAATATCGGGGTTTGTAAAGACATTTACAAATTGGATTTGTGTCTCTTGTGGCTATAGAGCAGTGGTTCTCAACCTTCCTAGTGGCATGACCCCTTGATAAAATTTCCCAAGGTGTGGAGACCCCACCTCGCAAGCGCGGCGCGCCGTCACTTTTAACCCTGTTTTAACCCCTTGTGGGGGGTTAAAAACTTGCTCCTACCTGCATAGCGGCGTCATGGTGCCGCTATAACAGCGGAAAAGCGCAGCTGAAAGTAGCGATGCTTTACCGCCCCAGTGTGAAAATAGCCTTTGTGACACCATATATGTTTTTATTAGTACACTAGAATGACTGCGCTAACCTATGTGTAAAATATTATAATTCCTATACTTCTGTTAACATCAACAATCAATCAATATATTGTGAATAAATAAGCCCAACATGATGTGACTGTGCAAGAAAAAAAATATTATGGAACAAAACATATCATTTTTATATATGCGTCCCAGTTGGTTCCTCAAAATGTTTTCTCCATGCCAATGCTAGGTATACAAAGTGTAAAGCACTCAAACACCCGTGATGGTCCACCACCTTCTGAATTGTGCACTTACCAGAATGCGGTATAAGGCCTGATCAGAACATGCATCTTTCAAACATTTGTATTGGTTACTCAGTACAAATGACTAAAAGACCCATGTTCTGATCAGGCCTTATTATACCGCATTCTGGTAAGTGCACAATTCAGAAAGTGGGGGCACATCACAGGTGTTTGGGTGATCTAGCACTGGCATGGAGTACAATAACTGTATACCCACTTTTGAGGAACAAATTTGGAAGGTTATATATAAATAAATGATGCTTTGTCCCTTAGTCCAGTCAGTGTCTGACTTACCTGTTACTCTGTGTTTCATCAGAATCTGTGACCCATCAAGTTTGAAAACGGAAGTTCCGTCGCCGCCATCTTGGTACACTCGTCCGCATTAAAGCGGAGTTCCACCCTAAAGTGGAACTTCCGCTGGTTGGATTCCTCCCCCCCTCAGGTGTCACATTTGGCACCTTTCGGGGGGAGGGGGAAGAGGACACCTGTCTTTAGACAGGTGTCCTTTTCCACACATCCGGAAGCTCTGGCCGGCGGCCGCGGCTGCTGACGTCAGCAGCCCGGCTCTCTCCTCCCTGCTAGCTCTGCTTCTGGCCCCCTGCCCAGTAGCAGAGCGCGGCAGAGCCTCGCTCTTGCGCAGTAAGGTGCCCGGCGTGAAGCTGTACTGCTTACACGTCCGGGTTCCCTTACCCGTGATGGAGGCGGCTGCACCCGTCCCCCGATCCGAAGATCGGCGGCAGGTGCCGACATCGCTGGACTCCAGGACAGGTAAGTGTCCTATTATTAAAAGTCAGCAGCTACTGTATGTGTAGCTGCTGACTTCTAATTTTTTTTTTGCCCTCGGACCTCCGCTTTAAGGATACAGTTAGAAGTCAGAGTACAGGGTGTAGCAAGATGGTGGCGGCCAAACGTCACTTCCGTGTGGTCTCTCCTTTCCCGGAAGGGACGTACTGCTCGACAAGACAGACCCGACATACTATGGAGTTGGGTCTGTCTCTAGATTGAAGCAAGACGTGCAGCGTCGCGACCCCCTGGAAATCGGCAATCGACCCCACAGGGGGTCGCGACCCACGTGTTGAGAACCACTGCTATAGAGGAATATACTGTATATAAAAGAGAGGTTTTTTTATGTCCAGAGTGCAGCTTTAACACCGTAACAGTCCTCCCAAAATATCTGAGCACGTGGCTGAAAGTGATATGAAAATGACAATCAAAGGAAACCCTTAGACGTGTCATGAAGCTGATGGGATCACAAAGCAATTCCCAAGATAAACAGACAGCAAACACCACGAGGGAACAAAACACACGGAGAGGATCAAACGGTGCAGATGGGACATCAAAGGAGCAGCTTGTGAAAATGTTATCGCTGCAACATCACAAGACTGCGGACCCCCGGCAGATGCAGCGCGGTCTGGGCCTGGCATCACATTAGGTCACATGGCAGGCCATGCACTTGTACTGGGCTTCAATTACATTGGCTGGTGCATTGTTTAATTATTGCATAGAAAAAGAAAACTATAGAAGTAAATATTTGATATACCTGTGAGCTTGATCAGGGCTCCGTTCACACCTGTGCGACTTGTCATGCAACTTTAACCGGTCCCCGACCGGCTCGCGTATATTTACTGCTGCACTGTGACAGCGTAGCGTGAATCGCCTTCTATAACCAGCGCCTTGCGCAGCTAGTGGGCGGGAGCGCGCCGCCGCTCTCTCGCGCCCGCCCGCCGCTTGCTCGTGGCCTCCGCCATTGCGACCTGGCGCCTGGGATTTGTCGAGCCCTGACTTAACCGTTTCCCCATCGGCTTGCGTGCATTTACTGCTGCAGTGTGGCTCTGTAGCGCGAATCGCCTTGTATAAACGGCGGCTCGCACGTGCGCTGTAGCGCGCCACCGGTGGCGTGCTCTCATGCCCGCCGCACTCTGCAGAGTTGAGACCGCGGCTCCGGCAAACTTGATTTCCGCCGGTGAGCCGCGATTGCTTGACAGAGAAGAAAAACGGGGAACCGCCGATGTAAACACGTCGGTTCCCTGCTCTTTCAGGCAGCATGACAGAGATCTACTGATTCCTGTCACTGGGATCAGTTAGATCTCTGGTGCCCCTGGCAGCCCAGCCCCCTCACAGTTAGAAAACGCCTAGGGAACAAAGTTAACCCCTTCCCTGCCAATGACATTTATACAGTAATCAATGGATATTTAAATTTCTGATCGCTGTATAAATGTCATTGGTCCCAAAAAAAGTGTCAAAAATGTCCGATATGTCAGCTGCAATATCATAGTCCCGATAAAAATCGCAGATTGCCGCCATTACTAGTAAAAAAAAAAAAAAAATAGTAAAAACGCCACTAATTAATTCTCATGGTTTGTAAATGCAGCAACTTTTGCGCAAACCAATCAATAAATGCCGATTGCGATTTTTTAGAATATAAATCGGCCAAAACCAATGAATACATTTTTTTGGGGGGATTTGTATTTTAGCAAAAAGTAAGAAATATTGTTTTTTTGCAAAATTTTCGCTCTTTTTTTTGTTTATAGCGGCGATCAGAAATGACGCAGAGGTGATCAAATACCACCAAAAGAAAGCTCTATTTTTGGGAAAAAAAGGACGCAAATTTCGTTTGGGTACAACGTTGCACGACCACGCAGTTTAAGCGACGCAGTGCCGTATCGCAAAAAGTGCTCTGGTCTTAACATGGGAAATCCTTCCAGGGCTGAAGTGGTTAAACACAAAGTCGCGTGACAAGTCACAGCCAGTGTATTTCAATGGAAGCCGTTCAAATCTATGCGACTTCCGGACCGCCCCGCCGTCATTATACGGCGGTACTTTGCTGTTGAATACCGTTGCTATGGTAGCAGACAGCTGCAATAACCCCGGTATTTTTTTAAACAGCGGGCGGCCCACTTTCTGATAAAAGTTTTTATTTTTATTAAACAGCGTAAAAATTAAAAAATAAAAAGTAAAATTAAATATGAAAAAACAAATTTAGAGCGCCCCGCACGCAGAAGCGAACGCATATGGAAGTCGCGTCCGCAATGTGAAAACGGTGTTCAAACCACACATGTGAGGTATCACTGCGATCGTTAGAGCGAGAGCAATAATTCTAGTCCTAGACCTCCTCTGTAACTCAAAACGTAACCTGTAAAAAATTTTAAGTGCCAAAGTTTGTCGCTATTCCGCAAGCAGGTGCAATTTTGAAGCATGACATGTTGGATATCAATTCACTCGGCGTATCATTATCTTTCACAATATGGAAAAAAAGTGGGATAATTTTACTGTTGTCTTATTTTTTAACTCAAAAAAGTGATTTTTTTTCCAAAAAAAAGGCGCTTGTAAGACTGCTGCACAAATACAGTGTGACATAAAATATTGCAATGACTGTCATTTTATTCTCTAGGGTGTTAGAAAAAATATATAATGTTGGGGGGTTTTAAGTAATTTTATAGCAAAAAAAACTGATTTCAACTTGTAAACACCGAATCTCAAAAAGAGGCCCATTCCTTAAGTGGTTATAAACCTCAGACATGAAATATGAACAAAGCATATCCCTCTATAGTGTTTACTTGTCTCAATCCAGAGCAATAAGTGTCATTTGTGTCTGCTGCTTCCTTCCTCTGCTATAAGCATGAGTCACTTCTGAGAAGTTTTCCTGACACCAAGAGGAAAAAAAGGTGACAGGGGAGGGATCTCCAGCTGATTGATAGCTTCAGCTCTGTTCCTATGTGCTGTGTGGAGGGGGGTGTGTCCCTTCCCTCCAATCGGCTCTCAGAGCTCTCCTGACTGAGCTCTGCAATGTGTAACTTCAGCTCTCTCCGCCCCCTTTTGCTGACAGCCCAGATAAGCTTTAAAAATTCTGGACTTTGAACAATGGTAGAGAAAAGAAAACTGCAGATAAACAGGTACAACTTACGTAGCAGGATTTGTTTTTAGCTCTGTGTATCACCTGAGGCCAGTCACTTCACTGGGTATATGGAAGGGTTTACAACCACTTTAAAGTCACAGCAACTTTCAAAGGGTTCCTACTCTACTTTGATGCGACTTTAGTGCCATAGACTGCAATGTAAACTCAAAAATTGCACGGAAGTCGCATCTTAACCACTTCAGCTCCGAAGGGTTTACCCCCTCTTAATGAGCAGGCCATTTTTTTTTGCGATATGGCACTGCGTTACTTTAACTGACAATTGCGTGGTCGTGTGACGTTGTATCCAAATAAAATTGATGTCCTTTTTTTCCCTACAAATAGAGATTTCTTTTGGTGGTATTTGATCACAGCTGCGGCTTTTAATTTTTGCGCTACAAACAAAAAAAGAGCGACGACTTTGAAAAAAAAAAAACAACAACTTTCTTACTTTCTGCTATAAAACACATCCAATAGAAAAATGTAAAAAATCTAATTTCTTCTTCAATTTAGGCAATATGTATTCTTCTACATATTTTTGGTAAAAAAAAATCCCAATAAGCATTTATTGATTGGTTTGCGCAAAAGATATCGTGTCTACAAACTATGGGATATTTTTATGGAATTTTTATTCATTTATTTATTTTTTTACTAGTAATGGCGGCGATCAGCGACTTATAGCGGGACTGCAATATTGGGGCAGACAAATCTGACACTAAGTGACACTTTTTGGGGCACGGTGGCACTAATGCAATGATCAGCGCTAAAAATATGCACTGTCACTGTACTAATGACACTGGCTGGGAAGGGGTTAACATCAGGGGCATTCAAAGGCTTAAATGTGTTCCCTGGGAGTGCTGGCTAACTGTGAGGGAGGTGCTTTAACTGTGGGAAGACAGAGAACCGTGTTCCTGATTAGAAGAAACACAGGATCTCTATCTTCCCCACTAACAGAACTGCAATCTGTTTACATAGGCAGACCATCATTCTGCCTGTCTCTGGAATGATCAGCGGGTCCTGGCAGACATCAGGTTCGCTGGTCCCGCTGATTGGCTCCCGCTGTGATTGGATACAGTGGGTCGCCGGCAGCACGCGTGCGCGCCCCAGACCCGGAGGTGCAGAATCGCATACCTGTACGTGATTCTGCGCAGAGAGGCTGCATATCTACGGTATATGGCCGGCAAGTGGTTAATGTTATCAATGCGACAGTTGTGCAATAGTCAGTCACCTCCGAGTCGCACCCATCCAACGTTACATCAAAGTCACAATGAAAGTTGCACAAGTGTGAATGGAGCCTAAAGTGTATGAGTAGCCAAATGTTTTTTAGTTTTTGAGTAGGTAGAGAGGAATATCCACAGTCCATTTCTTTTTATTTTTGGCTGTCTGTGTCCTGGTGGGGAAATTTCCTTTCACTTCCTGTCTCAGAGATGCAGCAGGAAGCATCTCTAGTGAGGCGAGTCCCCTCCCTTCTTTTTACCAGAACAATTGTCCCCATTGGAAGATTTCCCCTCACTTCCTGTTCTGGTGACAATTGTAAAGTGTTGTATTTCCCATCACAGAGACCCCCCTGACAATGCCTTTGTCTGCTTTTCTCTCCAAAAGAACAGCACCATCTTTGTTAAGGGATCATCTGGGGGTCACCATCTACTTCCTGGACTGGGATGCCGGCTCAGAGATGACAGTCATGTAAATCCCGGTGTCTGTGCAGCCCCTGGCTGTTTTCACAAATGTCTGACACAGATCAGCCCCCCTCACCCCTGATTTGCTTCAAAGTTAGTGCAGTCTGATCACTGGGAGAAAGGAGACTGAGGAAATGCTTCGTCCTGCCTGCAGCAGACTGATGGCATTACCTCAGCCTAGGAAAAGTCACAAGATTGGAGCTTTTTGATGATAAAAGGGGGAGCATTTTTTTTTAAAAAACAAACAGCTGCTATATATTTTGTCATGTCCATAATTTCTTTATATAGTACTGATTTATAAGGTCACTTTTAAATATGTAAACATGAACATATAGAAATGCTATCAGATAAACATTACAGTAATAATTCAAAATCTCTGTTCACTAAAGACTGCAGCTCATTTTTTAATTCACGATTTACATTGGTTGGACAGTTGTACGATTATCTAGTCCGGGTTTCTGGATGGACGGCTTTACAAATGTTTGGTCCTGGTTTCTGATTGAACAGCAGTACGATTCCCCAGTCCTGGTTTCTGGTTGGGCAGTTTTACAATTGTCTGCTCCTGGTTGGACAGTTGTATGATTGTCCAGTCCTGGTTTCTGGTTGAAAACAAAAAGAGGGTTTAAAAGATTCTCCCGTGGGGAACGTGTAACCAGTCAAATGTTGACTGACTGTAAATTTTATATCAGTCAAGCAGCCACTCACCCTAATAGACAGGGTGGGGTCCCTAGGGCCTATACTAAGAGCTTCAAAATTGTGGGACAGACACAGAGATGCCCATCAAGGGGACACGCCGGGCTATAGAATAAGAATATCTTTAATTAATTTGTAAAATACGCATACAAGTAACTAGATAATTGAAAAAATAGCACCAATAGACAATAAACACAAGAATATTAAAATTGGCAATGTTGTCAAAACAGAAACAAACAGGGGAACCATCCAGCCAACTCACATACAATATCAACACCAGGCAGATATAACAATTCGTCACAGTCTGGAGTAGCAAGTATTAGCTAATGTACCAGTCTGGAGAAGAATTGTCTCTAACTGCAGTAAAGCCCGTGGAATAATAAGAATTAGTGGCCGCAATACATCATTCAGAACAAAGCAGAATTGTGGTGGTGACCATGTATGGTTGTCTCAAAGATAATGGACCAATTAGATCCAATAGCTGGAACAGTCCTGAAGAGGTAGGAAGTCTCAGTGATAACACAGGGACTGCACGTCCTGAATATGGGGAAACCACAGATGGGAGTCAGGTAGTTTTCAGTGAAATTTGAATAAGGTTCTGGACTTGGCTGGCAGCGGGCAGGCTGTAGAGAGATATCAAGAGAATTTCTGGGCCTGAAACTTCCGTGACATCAGGCTAGGATACACCAGCTATGGGGAGATCAGCATCATATGCAAAGTCGTATGTGTGTAATTTTTCCGTGGGAGCGTCTGCTCAAGGTAGAGCGGCTCCAACTGAGGTGGTGGATGCAGATGTGGGTAGCTTACTCACCCCGTTTGTGGTGCTTGTTGAGAGTCTCTCTGCCGTCCTGGTTTGTAGATGGAAGGCTCTCCAAGTGGTTACTTTCCTGCTGCGGGTAAGGTGCAGACTGTCCGTGCAGG
>BLSH010450330.1:1883905-1899106 GCA_018402905.1 Glandirana rugosa | reverse complement strand
AATTTGTCAAGTAAGGATTAATACATCAGTAGTAACTATTTACGAATATAATGACATGGGAGGAACACGATTTGTCCCCGATGATCACAACTCGCTTGGGCCTGACATTGCAAGCCCAGGCATGGCTTGAAAGCCCACAGGCACCGTGCCTGGGCCTGGGCCTGTAAAGTTTTTAGCAAGCCCAAGCCAGGCCCCAAGACGATAAAATGAGGTGCACAACTCTTCGACGTCCCATCGGTTAGTTGTTCACAAAGTGAACAAACGGGAATCTTCGGTAGTGTCGGTACGGATGATTACCGTAACGACACTAACCGTGACTGCAGCACTGTGACTCCAGCTTATAAAGAGGCTGGGTCACATGATGCACTGGCCAATCACAGCAATGCCATTAGTAGGCATGGCTGTGATGGCTTCTAAGGGCAAACAAGTGAAACACTTGTTGATTGGCTACCCTGCAGCTTCTCAACACGTGGAGTAAAATAGCAGAACCCCGGACCGAACCCGAACGATTTTTGAAATGTCCGGGTCCGGGTCCGTGCCACGGACACCCGAAAGTTCGGTACGGACCCGAACGTTACAGTCCGGGTTCGCTCAACACTAGTAGCCCCTGTTTAGCACAAGGAGGGTACAGTAATATAAGCATTTATCAATGATGACTACATAATTAGGAATGAACTGTTTAATCCAAGGACTCTAAGAATCTAAGAAGACGGGGCAGAAGCATAAAGTTGGAAGATAAGTAAATGAATCATAAACCACGTAAAAGGTTTCTTTGCTGTCAGAGCCGTGGAACTTCTTTCTACAGTTAGTGATATCAGCTGAGATCTTGGATGACATTGACAAGTAGCTCTCTCCGCTCTAAGTCGCTCCTCTTCACTGATGCTCAAACACAGGGTGCTGGAAATAAGCAAAGCTGTCCACGCTCATAAACTCAATGTAGTGATAGAGAATTGACACATTCTAGAAGGGTCACTAAAATCCTTGTTTATTGTATGAGACATCCACAGGCATTGCTATGACAGTCAGGGGCCTACACTTTCTTTCTCATTGACATTGGTCATTAAGGATAAACCTGCAGGAAACTCTCACATGATAGAAGGCTGCCGGCCAAATCAGCTGTGGCCATGTAATCCCCTCAAGCACACGTAACATAAGGGCAGGGATGCTGGTGGCATTGTTTACTTATTATGGCCACATGGGCATCTTTGGTCAATGATATTGTCCATATATGGCCATGTCCCCATATTAAGTCAATAATGTCTCCAGCTACCCCATCATTTTGTTACGTGCAGCTGCAGGGTGGGGAATTACATGGCCACAGCTGATTGCTTGCCTGTGACTGTTTCATGCAGGCTGAACTGAGCTAATCTCTATTGGTGATCAGGATAAATTACAGCACATGTGTGAAATACAAGGCCCACAGGCTGAATCCGGCCTACCAGGCTATTTCATGTGGCCCACGCACCTCTACTGCAGCAGCAGCACCACCCTTTTCTCAACTCCCATCTTGTCTCAGCAGTTGGCAGCATAGAGGACGATAGAACTCCTCCTATAGATCCTGTCTAGACGCCTATCTGTGAAGCCACAGCACCCCTTCCACTCTGCCTCCCCTGGTCTCAGCATTCAGAAGACTCCAACAGCTAACTCCATCCCTCCTCTGGTCCTCCTCCAGACCCTGCACTTTCTGCTTCCCTGCTACGCCCCAGTCCCGGCAGAAGCACAAGGTAAGGGGGGTGCAAGGTGATGTAAGGGAGGGTGGGGGACTCTTGGCTTTTGATGGTGGGGGGGTCTCTGACATCTGATATAGGGGGTGGGGTGCTGTGAACATCCAGTCTTACAGATACATCCGGCCCTTTGAGGGCAACCATAAAACTCATGTGGCCCATGATGAAATTGAATTTGACACCCCTGAATTACGGAATAATTCTCCCCAGAAGAGACAAAGACACCAAAAAACATTGCACAGGGTCTAACCCTTTCCTACTCTATCCAAAACTTTATGTAGCACCCTCCTAGGTAGGTGCTAGGGTTAGTGTGTAATATTTTTGGGTTTCTCTGCTTAACAGAGAAAGAGCTAGGTAAATTTAATTGCTGTCTGCTTAACAGAGACCGGAGATCTGCTAGTGTAGTCTGCTCAGTGTGCTCTGGTGCTGCTCATGCTGTCTTGAAGTTTCACTGTATCCTAGCAACTAAGAAAAGTGCTGGATAATAGGGAGAAACCATGCAGATGGGAACATGATTATTCATACAGCCCTGGCCAATTACAAAGGAAGGTGCCCCTATGAATGCTGGGTGCCTGTATATATATTGTAGGAGCATATGGGCTCTTGGTCATTCCTAGCAGAAGATTGAACCAGCTAGGGGAGAGGTGCTGTCTCCCCTAGCACCTGCTGCCATGTGGCCTCAGGTAAGTGACCTGAGGGCCTGGATGGAGAGAGAGTGTGCTGCCATGCAGCCTCAGGTGGGCGACCTGAGGGCCTGGATTGAGAGACAGTGTGCTGCCATGCAGCCTCAGGTGGGAGTCCTGAGGGCATGAAGTTATTGAGAGTGACCCTGGTTCTGCAGAGAGTTGGCTGAAGGCACTGTCCCTGGAAATTTTGTGAGTACAGACAACCTAAAGGATCAATAGACTTGTGCCATGTAGACGTTAACCCTTTCTGGTATGCTATATAGTCAGCTGGTCCAGACAAGAGAACACTGGCTAGTGTTCTGAAGAGAGTGTCTGTTCCTACTGCATAGGGCTTTGCTCAGTTCTACTACTTTTGGACTGCCATAACTGGCTGGCACCTGAGGAACTTTGCCCTGCTACAACTACTAAGGGACTTTGCTCACTCCTGAAACTACTGTGTGCTATTTCTAAGGAGAAGTCTGCAATCTGCTTTCCGCAAGGACTTCAGCAGTGCTTAACGAGGAAGTAAACCCTGATGGGGTTTACTTCCTCTATGTTACCCTGGAATGTAAAAACATAATGGGCTAGTATGCATCGCATATTAGCCCATTATGTGTCGCATCCGTCTTCTGCCGCGATCTCCGGCTCTGTGACTGGCTGGAGTCGCGTGACATCACTCCCACGCATGCGTGCAGGAGCCACCAGTCACGGCACAATCACAGTGAAGGAACGGCACAGAGGCCCTTTCTTCACTGCGCATGTGCCCGGTGACGTAGGCACATCGCAGTACACTGCATATCTCCTGAACCATGCAGGTTTGGGAGATATGCAGGGCCACTACAGGTAAGCCTGATATTAGGCTTACCAGTAGGTTAAAGTGGTTGTCACAGGTTGACCAACCACTTTAACCGAGAGGTCTGTTAGGTGTCCTCAACTGTGAATAGTTCTATTTCTTGGAGTAACCCACTAAATACCCTTCCCTATCCAAGCTCTCCAAAAATAAAACAAAAACAAAACCCCTACACTGTTAATTGAAGACAACGAGCGGAAGTGTGTGTGTGCACCTGGCTGTGTGAATCTACCTTGTGCCTGGCTGTGGAGCAAAAGTGGGGAAGACCTGGGCAACATACCAGTGGCTCCTGTGGGGGTAGTGCTACATTTAAAAGAAGAAAATAAATAAATAAAATGTTTGCTTACATAAGCTTTACCATTGACTGGACAATATGGTTACTGTTAATGAATGACATCCCAGTTTTTGTAATGTGAATTTTTCTAGAAACTCTTTCACATGGTGTATATAATGCAACTATTTGCTTCAGGAATTTGCATTTGTTGTTTTTTTTTTCACTTCTGTTACTATTGAGTGAAAATGATGTCAAAAACGTACTCTTCTCCTGGAACCTACAACTTTTATTCTCTATGCCGATCAAACGATCTTATGCTTGGTCATGTGATTTCTGCTAAAGGTGCTTAGAGGACTGGTGTTCAGGTAGAGTGGGTGAATCATCAGTTCTACCTTAATCCTGATATTCCGCATGATGAAATTTACCCACATTATATAGGAATCAACTCCTGGAACCAAACAGGTTTCTATTTTACAGCCCAGGCTGCATTCCACATCATAGACCTTGCACTGTGTAAGATTTTGATGCAGCATTTGGTGCCAACCACAACACCATTAGCAGGGAAGAAAAATCAATATTTGAGGTTTTATCATTTCCAGAAAAAAATTGTGCCAAAGCTTAAGACATTCACGGAAATGGATTATGCTTTGCTAAACCAACACTGTGGTTTTTGGAAACCAAAAACTAGCTTATGAATAGCATTTGTACCTTTGCAGTGGTCTAATTACCTATGACGGACTGTACCATAGTATGCAAAAGCTAAAAATAAAGAATTCGGTAAGGGTTATTGAAGAAATTCTCTGTGAAGAGTTCAATTCTTCATGCCTAATTACAGCAGAAAGGGGGAGGGGGTACTAGTTAGTGCTTTAAAACCTTCAGCTTATTAAGGTCATTAACTTGCAGACGAGATATTTGAAGCAGGCCATAGACTTCAGATGATGAACATCATTAAAAACTGCTTAAGGTCAGATAAATGCAGATGCTTAGGTTGTCTGAACTTTGATGTGCAACTGCAGAGTATCCTTATCTGCGGCAGCTTTGCTAGGACTAGAATAGACATGGGGCACGCAGGAGCACATTGAGGAAAGTAACTCTGTGGCATCCACAACACACATATGATCAAGGACTGGTAACCACAAAATATGCTCATTACTGTGCCACATGTGAGAGTCTGAAAGACAGACATAAACCTCAGCACAAAGGACGATTTTTAAAATGCTTTTCTGCACACAGAATATACACAGAAAGCTAACATTTTAGGCAGCCATACATGGATCAAAATGTGTGCGGTTCAGCAGGGATCTGCCGAATTTTGATCCATGTATGGGCAGGTTGGTTGTACATAAGTTGATCTATCATCTTGATTGACTTGTGTACAACCCTGTCGGGTTTTTCCCAAACAATCAGTGGTTCCGGCTATATCCGGCAACACTGATCATTGTATTCTGATAGTGGGGAAGGATCCCTGCTGTCAGAATATAATATCACAGCTGGAAGGATTCAACCCACTGGTTGAACGAAAAAAAATGAATAATGTATGGCCAGCCTTAGTTTAATTCTACTTTATTCATTAAAATAATTAGCAGTCAGGACTATATGATACACAATATTATGTATAGAGTACAGCAGTAAGGCCTATGTATAAAGTTCAATGTTCAGGACTGTATAACGTACAACACAGTGTATAGGGTGCAGTGGTAAGGGCTTTTGTATAGAGAGTACAGTGGTCAAGACTATGTAACATACAGGGTGTGCAGCACCTGAAACTACGGATACTGGAAGCCTGTGCTAGCATTTCTCCTGTGGTGTTGCTATCAGTGTGTGAAGAGTGGGAGAAGAGGGTTGCATTGACAATCCAACACAATGGGCAGCACATTGAACACATTTTATAAGTGGTCAGAAACTTGTAAATAACTCATGAAAGAATAAAGTTACGTTAAAACCAAGCACACCATTGTTTTTCTTGTAAAATTCCCAATAAGTTTGATGTGTCACATGACCCTCTTCCTATTGAAAAAACAAAAGTTGGATTCAAAATGGCCGACTTCAAAATGGCCGCCATGGTCACCACCAATCTTGAAAAGTTTCCCCCCTCACATATACTAATGTGCCACAAACAGGAAGTTAATATCACCAACCATTCCCATTTTATTAAGGTGTATCCATATAAATGGCCCACCCTGTACAACATAGTGTGTAAAGTGCAGTAGTTAGGATTGTGTAATATACAAAATAGTGTTTAAAGTGCAAGGGTCACGACTTTGTAGTATGAAAAGTGCAGTAATCAGGACTATGTAATATACGACATAGTGTATAGAGTACCACGGCCAAGACAATGTAGAATATGCAGTGCAGTAGTTATATACTGTAAGGTACAATACAGAGCATACAGTGCAGCTGTCATAGTGCAAGGATCAGGACTATGTAATTGTATAGCACAGTGTACACAGTGTATACAGCACAGTGGTCAGGAAAAAGTGTCCCTGTTGTGTTGGTGGTCAATTTGCTTCCTTTATTGGGGCTCAGCACGATCCTTTACACTGATGTTGATTGTTCAATTGGACAATTTGCACCCGTAAACTGGTAGTTAGTGCTCAATGTGTTCTCTTAAGTTGGTTCGTAGTGCTCAACGTACCCCCTTACATTGGTGGCCAGTGTGTCCCCTTATATTGTTAGTCATAGTTAACGATACTGCAATATCTTCTCTGTAAAGTAGGCTATAACCACTTTACGGTGCATTCTATATGAATGATAGCAATGTAATTTAAAACTCCCTAAAGAGGTACCTCTTACTATGGACAAGGGAAAAGTTCTTGTGAAGCAGCTATCTGAGTGAGTAGTCCTTAGAACCAGTTTTTCAGCCAGCTAATGTTGTGGCCCATTGTTTATGGTGGTGCACATAATTTAGTCCAGGTAAAGTTTGCATGCAGTTGGTAAAGCTGCTATATAGGTGGCCAGTCCCTAAGTACTGAGTCTATAATAGTAGCGATTGCTCAATGGCAGCAATGCCCTCTCACCAGTCCCAGCAATGCAGCAACATTGGTGCAGCTATTTAGATGTCCTCTCATTTCTGGGTTGGCCTGGAGCAACTCCGGTCCTCAGCACACTGGTTAACAGAGCGAGCACTCAATAATATAGCAGCAAGAGAAAAAGTCTCGTTCTTTAGCCAAGGAAAACTGTACTCTCTTCCGTCCTATGTGTGCTTGGATCTTTTGGTAATGTGGTCTGCAGCCCCATTCACCTCCATGGTACAGTGCTCCTTCCATGACTACGTGTCCCAGAGTCTCCTGTGGCTGTTGTGTCATCAGTCTCCTTGTCGTTCACAGGCTACCGTTACTGCTGCTATGATGTGGGGGGAGTGGAAGGAGTGGGCACATGCACAGGTGCTGTGATAGGCGGCAGTACAGTGGTGAGGAGGGGTTTGAGGAGAGCACGAATAGGAGGACAACGCCAGCCCCTCTAGCTGGCCACACCTGTAAACTGCCCCTATCACCCCATTATATCAACAAGGCAACCAACTGGCATTTCCAATAGAAGGTTGTAAGAGGGGCTTGCGAATGACTAGAATTGGGCTCCAAGATCATAAATCCCTGCCCTGCCTCCACTCCTGCTAGAGCAGTGACCCTCCCACTTGAGGCTTTAACCCACTGCCATCTTGTGCCCACTCCATGCAAGAGGCTTCCTCCCGACATGCTTGGCCAACCTTTATATCTCCATTGGAAGGAATGTCCATGCAAAGATGGTGTTGCTGCACTTTACTGATAGCACTTGGAAGATAGCATAAACAGTCACATCACACCAACATACTATTCATGGTCACTTGACAGTTTATTGTGGATGGTCCACAGTAGTCATATGTGAAAGCATCATGAAGTACTTTCAGTAAGCCATCTTCCCTTGAACAGTCTGTCTCCACCTGGGGTCATTACTACTCAATGAGACAGTCACCTCCTCCATGGATACACCTCCCCCGGACCCTCCAGGGGGATAGCCTCATTCCACAGAACTCTTGGCCTGGCCTAAATGGGCTTTTTGCAACCCACCCTAGCCCCCACCTCCCTGAGGTTTAGGAAGTCTACAGCCGGCTCTTCTGAGTGCATGTCTACTTCTCAATGACCTCCAGGGCCTTCACTTGCTGGCTACATCTGCCTAATTGTGGGGTCTCTGGCTCAATGCCCCAACTGCACTAGGGCTCCTCCCAACCTGGCTTATATATGGGCACCAACTCACCCATGACATCACTACAGGAGGGCTCGAACTTAAAGACATCTAGCACCCAATGACACTGCTTTCTGTAACCAGACAATACTCTGAAACAGAGCCACATAGTGGCAGAGTAGCAAGGTCAACAAAAGACCACCTAGGCATTTTACTCATGATAAGTTTTCTTCAAGACGATAGCAGTCAGCCTTGTGTATGTAACCTCAATCACTAAAATCTCATATAACCTTTAACATTTTGAAGTAATATATTTTTTAATATTTATAAAAATAATACCTAGTGATCCTGCTATGAAGGTCCTTGATCATCCACTTTCCCTTATAGGGTTGACAGTTGATTATGATATATAGGGGTTGATTTATTAAAACTGGAGAGTGCAAAATCTATTGCAGCTGTGCATGGTAGCCAATCAGCTTCTAACTTCACCTTGTTTAACTAAGCTTTGGCTTGACAAAAAAGAAAAACCCCAAAAAACTAAAAGCTGATTTCTATGCAGAGCTGCACAAGATTTTTTGCTCTTCAGTTTTAGTAAATCAACCCCATAGTGCTTTAGCAAACTAAATGTAATTTGGCTAGGATTTACATTGATTTGCAGTAAGCCATATACATCAAGTTGGTGCAATATCATGATGAAGAGGGGGCACCCTTGAAACACATGACTAGAGGATACGTCAACCTTCGGTCCTCAAATTTATAATAAAGACACAAAACTGCGTGATATGGATTTAAAGGGCCACAGCAGCCATTTTATTAACAAATGAATAAGACTCCTTTCACACTTAAGCGCCGACAAAGCAGCACTAAATTGCTGGTCATTTTACCGGCACTTTAGCAATGTTTTACAGGCACTTTTGCAGCTTATTGGGCGCTATCGGGCTGGTTTTTAAAGGTCACGCGACAATAGGACCTTTAAAAAAACCACAACAAAGACCCGGTGTTGCGGTGCTTCCGAAGCGCCTGAAAAGCGCTGCCCGTTCATTGCAATGGGCAGGGGCGTTTTGGGAAGAGCTGTATACAGAGCTCCCAACCTGCCCCAAAGATGCTGCTTGCAGGACTTTTCCGAATGTCCCGCAAAGCGCTCTCCGTGTGTGAAAGCGCCCATTACTATGAATGGGAGGCAGTTTTCAGGCGATGTACATGTGCTATTTCTAGCGTTAAATGCCTGAAAACTGCCTCAGTGTGAAAGGGGGTCTTAATAACAGAAATAGAACAATTTCAACAATGTAAGTTCAACAATGCAACCAGGAGAGGGTCTTTGGGTGTCCTTAGGGCACACTTTATGACTATAATCAACCATGTCCTCAGCAGCTCACCATCCGGCTCGATGACGTTGTGGCTCACACATAGACTTTCCCCAGGGGACCAAGCTCCTGGGAGAACCACCAACAACCAACCAGCTGGAAGTTCCATAGCTTAGATGGTGCCCTCAATTCTTTAACACTATGGTTACTCACTGACCCTCAAAGACCCCCCTGACCCGCAAGCTGCTGTGACAAAATTGTCAAATGTTCAATTTTTAAAAAATTTTTTTGCAATATAAAATTTGTAACACAAAAACTGCCCCCCAACTCCGAATATGCCATAAACCCAAAATACAGGGCAAGAGAGAGGGAAAGTCTTCTCGTCGCCTGAACTTTTGGAATGACTACCCATCAATTCTTGCACTGGACCACCCTTGCGGCTCCACCCTGCCCATCTGACCCTCAGCCTCCAATCAGGTAAGACTACGCCCCTACCACACTAAACTACAAAGTTTTTTAACCCTTCTCTGACCTGTTCCTCCCTTAGTAATGATGACCCTCCTTCTATTCTCTCTTCTATGGGTCGCACTTTAGCGTCTGCAGTACTCTGGGACATTCTCTTGGTCCATCTGGAGGTGCACTACCAGTTCTGGTTGATCTGTTGGATATTTGAGATGGGCTTGATGTTCTATATTGTTTGTGAGTATATTACTTTGTATTTCTAAATGAATTGTGAAGTACCTCAAGGGGATATATAACCCAATTAAAGAGTAAAGGTAGGGTGCCTCATCCGTATTTAATTGACATTGGAAGTTATGGGCAGGCTGGTCCCCAACCAACCTACAAGGAGAGGAACTGGCTTATAGGAATAAGCTGGACTATCATGGCACCTTGAGATATGATAATTTAGTCAGACAATGGTTATAAAAAGTTGTAACATAGTTTAAAAGGGACAAGTGAGGCCCAGCAAGAAATACCATACCATAATATAGAGAGATAACTGACCTGTGGCCAAATTGAATCAAGGCAAAATATTTCAGGGCTTGGGTGGGGAGCACGGTGGGTCTAACAAGCTGAAGAAACAAGCGACCAATAACGTGGGTACGGCCAGTGATATACACTGCCAAAACTGTCACCAGGCTGCAGTTATAAAATTGAATGGTCAGGCCATAATATTGGTAAAATCTAAGCGTATCCATAAAAGGACTATCAGGTATAGTTGCAGTTCCAAAGACTCCCCGATGCAGTGCTCGTTGGAGCAATCGTTCCTGCAAGAGATTCGCTTGAACGTGAAAATCTTCTTCCCTATCGCAGTTCCTTCTGAGCCAGAGGTACTGCGCAGAGGGAATACTGCGTACTACCATCTTCATCTTTTATAATCAGTAGGTCCAGGAAAGATATCCGGGACTCACTGATGCTGTAGGGACAGATAAGGTTGAGTTCATTGGTATTGAGTCTCTGGATGAATTCAATTAGTAGTTCACGAGGGCATGTCCAGACCACAAACAGGTCATCAATGAACCTAAACCAAAATAGGACATGTGGAAGGTAGCGAGAAAACGCGTCATCCTCAAAGACAACCCTCTCCCATCCCCCTAGATAGAGGTTTGCATATGCCGGGCACAAGAAGTGCCCATAGCAACTCCTTGGATTTGCAGATAGCACTGACCATCAAACAAAAAAGAATTCCTGGTGAGAATAAATCGCAAGAGTTCAAGAGTGAACCTATTGAAAGGCCATGCAGTATGATCCTGCTCCATCAGAAAGGATTCAGCCATGGAGACTCCTAGAGTACAAAGCCTCTATATCTATTGCCATGAGAATGGAGTCCCCAGGTACCTGAATACCATCTATATGTTTTAAGAGGTCAGATGTGTCACGTATATAGGACGGTAGTCCCAATACATGTTGCATCAAAAAATTTGCTGGCATTGTCTGTCAATGAGCCGATGCCAGACACAATGGGCCGACTTGGCGGGTATTGTAGGTCCTTCTGTGTTTTAGGTAATGTATAGAACGTTGAAGTTCAAGGGTGCTTAACTACAAGGTAATTCAATGTGTCTCTATCCATAAGGCCTTTCCAAAATGCCCCAGTACAGAGTTTACGGAACTCTTGGATAAAATGTTGAATGACTGATTGTGAAATAGGTAGATACCAGGTAGAATTATTGAGTACATCGCGATACATAGGCTGATACTGGTCATGTGTCATTATGACAATGTTAGCACCCTTGTTAGAGGTTTTATTATAATGTCCGTGCGTCTTTGGAGTTGATTTAAAGCTTTAGATTGTTGAACATTGAGGTTGGGTAGGCATTCCCTCCACTGAAACCTTGAGATCTCTAATCGCTTGTTGAAGGAACGCCCATATAGTAGGACAGGTCATCAAATCTGGAAAACTTTTGGATTTGGTTTTAAATTTGGAAATGGGGCATGCGGGCTGAGCCGTAGGCACAACCCCCGGGGCCGATGATACCGGGGTCCCGAGGGGTTTGCCTAGAGCCGAACCCGCAGGTACATCTTCAATTGCTCCTTCATCATAGAGTAACATCAGGTCCCGAAGGTCCTGAAATTCATCCATAGTGAAATATTTGGCTCGTTCAGTCAATTCACATTCAAGATTCTCATTTACTCGATCTTTATCATATATGTAATGATAAGTAAGGTTCCGAGCGAAAAGATAAATATCTTTTATAGTCTCAGTCACTTGGATGGAATCGAAGGGACAGAAGCCAAGCCCTAACTGCAGGACAGTGGCTTCTTCCGAAGACAAAATATGAGAAGTTAAATTAATAATGTTCAACTGGGATGACCCACCAGAATGTGAGGGGGAGGTGGTAATGGGGTATTGGGAGAGGGGTGAGTGGGAGTTGGCAGTGGTGGTGAGGGTTTGCGAATGTACATATCTAGTTTGGTCTGTTGTTTTTTGGCTTCTGCCAGTGCTGGATCTAAAAAATCTGTTTTAAACATGGGAGATCCCAGAACTCGGGGAATCACGTTATGCAATGTGGGGGCGTGACAATATTGTTCGGAGTATCTGCCTGGGATGTGGCTCCCTGTGCATGTGCAGTTGTGTGTTTAGTGGACGTTTTTTTGCCCTTCTTAGGTGCAGCTGGGGAAGATCCCCCACTATGATGTGTGCGTTTACGTGTAGAGTCAGAAGGCATCGGTCCGGTGAGACGTGATCCTATATGTTGAGAGAAGGAGGGGGACATGGATGAGTCTGATTCAGACTGATCAGGGGCAGATCTACAGGGGGGTGGAGGTCTCATTCTAAATGAATTGTGTTTTGGTTCATGCACATGGCTAGTGTGCCCTATTTTTTTGTTTCTATATTGACTTGCTGTTCATGTCATCGAACTTGGTACTTTAAGGCCTCATACACACGGACGTTTTTTGACGCCGGCGTTTTCTGGTGTCTTTTGCAGCTCTCCATGTTAGTCAATGGCCCCATAAAAACGTCGGCATTTTTGAGCTGTAGATGGCGTCGGCGTTAGTGAGCTGAAAGTAGAACCCACAGCCATCGCGTTCTGAGGCTGTAACGTTTTGGCATTTTTTGACGCCGACGCCGCAAAACGCCAACAAGCGCCAACTAACGCCAACAAACGTCAACTAATATTGTACCGGCGTTTTCCGGCGTTTTTTGACGCCAACGTTTTTAGGTTGAAAAATAGCAGAGGGATGATTTTTTTTTAAAAACGACTATTGACGCCGACGCTCACTTACGCTCACTAACGCCGATGCATAACGCTGAAAAACGCTGATTCCTTTCCTTTGACGTCGGGCCCGACGTTTTTTTTTTTTTTAAAGATAAGCCCGTGTGTATGAGGCCAAATTCCAGTCTACAGCCAGTTTCTCTCTATCATGGTTACAGTTTAATAAATACGGCGTCTCAAGATTTTATGATGACTTTTACAAAGTCATACAGATATCCACCCACACCTACGTATGCACTTAATTCCACAGCCTAATTGCGCTCCGGTCATCAAGGTAATTACAAAGCAGGTATATTCAAACAACTTATTTCTGGAAGCAGATATCAGAAATAGACTGCTGTGTGAGTCAGTTCACTCACTTCATTTCAACAATGAATCAATAAAAATATTTGCACTGAATGTGACCTTGAATGAAATGTTTCCATTAGGCATGCAGATTAATCAGAGCTCATTGGCATTGCTTCTGTATAATGCAAATAGAAGTGCAATTTTGTCCTAAATTAGTAAAAAAAAGTCCCACGGCAATGGTCATGTAGTCCATCACTTTTCACTCTATTGTAGCCACAGTAAATAGTGGTTTTTTTGCATCAGTTTCTGCACTTTCTGAGAATTAAGTGAAAATTCTTTTTTGTGTCTGCAATTCCCAGCTGTCCACCATGGGAAAGAAGGATACTTTTCAAGGCCAAAAATTTGAAAGCTACAGATACGCCCTTGATAGACACACTCTTGGGCATTCTACCATAGTTCAAAAAGCAAAAACAGATAGAACATCAAAAAGTAGAGATCCCAAGGCCAAGCCATTCATTTCAACAAATATCTTCATAAGGTGTGCACTTAACACACTTTATGCATTTCATGTGCTTGTAAACCCCTTGTGTAGACATCCAAAAGTCTTCAGTTTGCTACTGGGTACCGCCATCTTGGATGTGATGTCTAGGGTTGCCACCTTTTCTTCAAGTCAAACCCGAACACTTTAGTGGCGCACAGAAATTTTTCTCATAGTATAAAGTATACATATATTTTGCTATTAAATAACATTTCTAATCATATGAAGTTAATAACAAGCATCCCCCTTTACATCAAAGTCCACAGAGATCCCCTATTACATCTGAACTCACAGAGTTCCGATTCACTGTAAGGGGGACTCTGCAGACTCTGATGTAAGGGAGAACTCTGGGGACTCTAACATAAGGGATGCTCTGGGAACCCTGATTTAAGGGGGAACACTGAGAACTCTGATGTGCGGAGAGGACTGGTGTAAGGGGGAACACTGTGGCCTCTGGTGTAAAGGTGGAACTCTGATGTAAGGGGTGCTTTGAGAAACCTGATTTACCTAAGGATACTCAGAGGCAGGAGAGAGAAAGGGGGAGACTTCAGTCACAGATAGGGATGGATGGTGAGCTTACTCACCCCTTGGCAGTCAGCACCTCTCATCCAGATGTATCTGAGGATGCTGGACTTCAAATTTCTGGCCCCCACTATCCTTTTATGAGGCACAGAGCCAGGGATTGGAGTGTGTGGCAGAGGCCAGGGGTAGGGGCGGGAGGAAGAGGAGTAGATCAAGCTCTCTCTCCTCTCCCGTCTGTGTGTGGGTTTGGGGGGGGGGGATTGTTTGTGCTGGCTTTTGCCAGTGTGAAAGAGAGTATAGCAGACACTCTCAGCTTAGACAACTGCAGCCAGCAACTCTTCTGGAAAGCCATAGTACAGTCTGAATAATGTGTCCGGGTTTCAGGCAGTCTGAAACCCGGACGCTTGAGTCCAAATCCGAACTGCTCAGGTGAATCCCGGACAGGGGGCAACCCTAGTGATGTCAGAAGTCCCAGCAAACTCAGAGCTAACACTCAAGGGATGCTCTATAGCAGCCTTTCTCAACCTTTTTACCCCAGAGGAACCCTTGAAATAATTTTCAGGTCCCAGGGGTCAAATGCAGTGCTGGGACAAGGTAATTTAGAGACCAGGGCGAACATGCCTAATTGTGCCCCACACAGATGTATAAGCATGTGTCAATCCCTTGCCCCCCCCCAAAAAAATCGAGCACTAATCTGCATGCTTACCCCCTGAGTATAAATTCCTCCTCCTCCCAGTAAAAATCTGCCTCCCCCTGCTTGAATCCCCCCTCCCAGCACAACCCCTCCCCATCCCATACCACCAGCTTAACCACTGATAGTTGGGACGCCGTCAATTGATGTCATGGACTTTCAGTGTGGATATCTGGATGATGCCTGCAGTTACAGGCATCATCCAGATATAATTTTTCTCAGCCAGCGTTTCCCTGCACCGTAAGAGCCGTAAGGTTTGAGGTATCACTGCGTGCGTAAGAGCAACAATTCTAGCCCAAGATCTCCTCTGTAACTCTAAACTGGTAACCTGTAAGAATTTTTAAAGCGTCTCCTATGGAGATTTTTAAGTACCAAAGTTCGGCGCCATTCCACGAGTGCAATTTTAACCACTTGTCACTATGGAGTCTGGAATGCCGAGAATGCCACGTCCCTTAGCGACCGACTCTTTTT
>BLSH010450330.1:1861691-1877044 GCA_018402905.1 Glandirana rugosa | reverse complement strand
CGCACCATGCTTTTTTTCCTTTTACCAGCACTTTTTTTTTTTATTCAGCTGTCAGTGGGGAAACCCATTGACAGCTGACGACTAATCAGTCGGCTTCCCGGCCCTGCTCCTTACCAACCAGCTTACACTGTGCCCTGATTAGGCAAAGCTTTGCTCAATCATGGCGCAGAATGCACTGTGCAGTGCTCAATGTATTGCAGGATGTTTGTCAGAACGAACACCCTGCAAATTCGGGTGTTCGACGAATGCCCAAACAGGCAAATATTTGACCCGAACTCATGCTCAGGCTGAGTGGTTCGCCCATCCCTATCCTGAAACACCTCTAACCCTGCAGGTTGGGTTTTGCTTGAGATTCAGGACAAAGGCAGACTCTATTGCAGGCTGGAAGACCATCCGTGAGATGTCCCACAGAAGGTGATCAAAGACACTTGAGATGTTGACTAAGTCAACCTAGTTTTACTTTTTCTCACAAACTCTAATAGTTCTGTGTCACTGTTCTGAGTAAACACATCAAGTGTTCTGAATAATGCTTGAGGCATCACTTTTGGCTGAAGAGTGATGATTCATCAATGTTACAAAGCACTTTTCATAGTGAAACACATATTGTTACATGATGTGACCTAGAGAAGGAGAGGCAGAGGATGTCCTGGAGGCTGCATACTTTACAAGGTGGGGACCCCACACTATGTTTCCCTGACTTCTTCTGATGAAATACAGTATGTGACATTTCATTGGACTTGTGCAGCCGATTTTCAATCCAATCTTTTTCACAGAGAAGCAAAAAAAAAAAACCAAAAAACAAAATGGGTTCTTGAGCAGGCGGCGCGCTCTGTGATTAGCAAGTCCATGAGACTCGGCTGATCACAGATCGGAGGCCCCTTACCACATTGTCAGTCAATGACAGCTGATCACGTGATGTAAACAGAAGCCAGTAATCTGCTTTTTTTTCCCTTCCCGCTGACAGCATAAGGAGAAAAAGAAAAGCCAGTTACCGGCCTGTGTAAATGGGACATCGGCCCTGCACATGGAAAGCCACCGCTGCCTCATCAGTGCCCCCTAGTGCCACCTACCAGTACCCAAAGTACTACGAAGCTGTGCCCACCAGTGCCACTTATCAGTGCCCACCAGTGCTGCCAATCAGTGACCATCAGTGACTCATCATCAGTGCCACCTATCAGTGTCACCTACTAATGCCACCTACCAGTGCCCATCAGTGCCGCCTTATCAGTGCCTTTCAGTGCCCATCAGTGCAGCCTATCCGTGCCATCAGTGCAGCCTCATCAGCGCACATCAATGAAGGAGAAAAATTACCTGTTTGCAATATTTTATAACAAACTATGAAAACAGTTTTTTTCCCAAAATTTTCGGTCTTTTTTTGTTTATTTCGCAAAAAAAAAACCCAGTAGAGATTAAATATCACCAAAAGAAAGCTCTATTTGTGTAAAAAAATTTTTTTTAAAAAAATGTCATATCGATACAGTGTTGCATTACCACGCAATTGTCATTCATTCAAAGAGTGACAGCACTGGAAACTGAAAATTGGCCTGGCCAGGAAGGGGTGAAAGTGCCCAGTAAGAAAGTGGTTAACTTGACAACTGTAATTGGCTGTAATAGTGATCACATACAGTAACTGGGAACCAATCATATTTTTCAGGACTGAGTGTGAAATAAGTGCTGTCAATCTGATCTGGAGCACACTCTATTAACCACTTCAGATCCACGCTATAGCCGATTGACAGCTACAGCATGGATCTACTTTGCTGGGGCGCCGTCAATTGATGTCTGCCCCTTTGCGTGATTTTTGCGCGCCCTCACAGCCTCCGCCGGCGCGCTCTCGTGCCCGCCGCATGCTGCGTGAGCGTGCCCGCAGGTCGGGCCGACCCGATGTCCGCCGGAGACCCACGATTGTCTAACAGAGGACCAGAACGGGGAACCGCCAATGTAAACACGTTGGTTCCCCGCTCTGCGAGGGGGGACATGACAGATCTACTGAACCCTGTGATCGGGATCAGTGAGATCTCTTATGTCCCTGCCAGCCCAGTTAGAACACAGTGAGGGAACACAGTTAACCCCTTGCCTGCCAGTGACATTTATACAGTAATCAGTGGCTATTTTTTAGATCTGATCGCTGTATAAATGTCATTGGTACCAAAAAAGTGTCAAAAATGTCCGACATGTCCGCCCCAATATCAAAGTCCCAATAAAAATCGCAGATCGCCGCTATTACTAGTAAAAAAAAATAAGATAATAAAAATGCCATAACTCAATTCCCATAGTTTGTAGGCGCTATAACTTTTGCGCAACCCAATCAATATACGCCTGTTGCGATTTTTTTTCACCAAAAATATGTAGAAGAATATATGTCGGTCTAAACTGAGGAATACATTTGTTTGGGCAGGAGGGGGGGTTTAATTGCCCAGTAAGCAAGTGGTTAAGGTATACCTAAGGGCAAAACTTTTATTTTTAAGGATTGGATAGAATGTCAGGTTTTTATTGCAATAAAACTACAAATGGTGCCCCAACTCCAAGCTCTTAGTGTATTAAACCATAAAATTGACATGATATCATCATGCATTTACTGCAGATTTGTCGGCTGCACATCAATGATGCAAATCATTGATTCCACCACATCCCAGAGTTGTTCTATTGGATGAGATGTGGGGAGTGTGGAGGCCATTGGAGTGCAGTGACCTCATTGTCCAGTGGTGAGATGATTGGAGCTTTGTGACATGGTGCATTATCCTGCTGGAAGGAGCCATCAGAAGATGGGGACACTGCAGTCATAAAGGGATGCACATGGTCAGCAAGCATGGGGTTTAATTAATGCTCAATTGGTAGTAAGGGGCCCAAAGTGTGCCAAGAAAATATCCCTCACACCATTAAACCACCACCACCAGCCTAAACCGCTCATATAAGACATGACTAGGGTGGCGCATAGCCCCTATAACTCCACCCCCTTTTCCCCATTAAAACACATGACATAAGATGGAGTGAAATGGGCGTCCGGCCATTTATTAAATAACATAAATAATAAATAACAATTTAATAACAGTAACATAAACCAAAGCTAGATGTCCCCAGCCACAAAACACAGACTCTGGGACATTAACACTTGTCCCCCAGACCTTACAGGTCTACTACTATCTGGTCCCTCTTATTGTACCACACCCAACCAGAGGATGCCAATGATGGTTCCCCACTTGTATCCCACCAACAGATTTTTAACCCCATCCAAGGAGTCCCAACAGCCATCTCCATACCTACACCCTCAAACCTACTTATCCCATCTCAGGGAGAGACGTTCATCTGATGGCTTCCCAACTCGACTGTTACGGTACCATCCCTTCCTACAGTCTTCTGTCCTATGCTCCTTCCCATCACCCCCTCTACTCCACCAATCACGTAAGTAAAAACTCCCACCTATCTCTTTGGCACCTTAACTCTAAGCTGTCTGGTTCCCCTTCCACCCTATCATGCCAGCCTTATGCTTCATTCATTCCTCCTAGCTCTGGGCCTTCCTGGATTAATCCATAGTTTCATGTTGTTTACACCAAATTCTGATCCTACCATCTGAATGTCGCAGTTGAAATCGAGACTCATCAGACCAATGGTTTTTCCAATCTTCTGTTGTCCAATTTTGGTGATCCTGTGCAAATTGTAGCCTCAGTTTCCTGTTCTTAGCTGACAGGAGTTGCACTTGGCGTGGTCTTCTGCTGCTGTAGCCTATCTGCTTCAAGGTTCCATGTATTGTGTTTTCAGAGATGGTATTCTGCATACCTTGGCTGTAACGAGTGGTTATTTGAGTTACTGTTGCCTTTCTATCATTTCAAACCAGTCTGCCCATTCTCCTCTGACATCAATTGAGCATTTTCCTCCACACAATTGCCACTCACTGGATATTTTCTCTTTTTTGGACCACTCTCTGTAAACCTGAGAGATGGTTGTGTGTGAAAATCCCAGTAAATCAGCAGTTTTTGAAACACCCAGACCGGCCTGTCTGGCACCAACAACCATGCCATGTTCAAAGCCACTTAAATCCCCTTTCTTCCCCATTCTGATGCTCAGATTGAACTTCAGCAAGTTGTCCTCACCATGTCTAGATGCCTAAATGCATTGAGTTGCTGCCATGTGATTGGCTGATTAGCAATTTGTGTTACCATGTAATTGAACAGGTGTGCCTAATAAAGTGGCCGGTGAGGGCATATATATTTACAAAAATAATCCCTATTGCAGCTGCAGTGTGGACCCCAAACTATCAAATATAAACTTCCATTGGAGGTAAATATATATATATCTATATCAATCACCACTATGCAGTGCAGTGTAAAAATATTAATGCACAAAACATACATATACAACAATTGGTTATTGCAAGTGCTTGCATACTAATTCCAAATAAAATCCATTGTATTTTGTTTAATTGCACATAAAATGATAGTAGTGCATAGTGGTGATAAATATACATATAATTTACAGAAAATGACAGCACTGCATATTAAAAAGGAAAAAGGAAAGGTAATAACATTATTAATTAACCACTTCAGCCCCGGAAGGATTTCACACTTTAGGACCGGAGCCCTTTTTGCGATTCGGCGCTGTGTCGCTTTAACTGACAATTGCGCGGTCGTGCGACGTTGTACCCAAACGAAATTTGTGTCCTTTTTTTCCCACAAATAGAGCTTTCTTTTGGTGGTATTTGATCACCGCTGCGTCATTTCTGATCACCGCTATAAACAAAAGAAGAGCTACAATTTTGCAAAAAAACCCAAATTTCTTACTTTTTGCCAAAATACAAATCCAAAAAAAATCGGTTTTGGCCGATTTATATTCTTCCTCATATTTGTGATTAAAAAAATCGCAATCGGCGTTTATTGATTGGTTTGCGCAAAAGTGGTTGCGTTTACGGATGATGAGAATTCATTTTTGGGGTTTTTATTTATTTATTTATTTTTTTATTAGTAATGGCGGCGATCTGCGATTTTTAGCGGTACTGCGATATTTCAGCGGACATGTTGGAACATTTTGACACTTTTTTGGGACCATTGGCATTTATACAGCGATCAGTGCTATAAAAATGCACTGATTACTGTGTAAATGCCATTGGCAGTGAAGGGGTTAACCTGCAGGGGGCGCTCCAAGGGTTAACTGTGTTCCCTGGGGGTGTTCTTACTGTATGGGGGCTGCCCTAACAGGGGAAGGGAAGTGATCACACCTTCCGTGTAGAGGAAGGCTGTGATCACAGCCCTTCCCCCTCTCACAGAACGGAGGTCCGTGTTTACTTACACGGACCTCCGTTCTTTCACTCTGGGGGGAGCGTCGCGGGTGGCCGGCGGAGATAGACTCCACCGCACCCGCTCCCTGGCCCTCCCCAGACACAGTGAGCGCGCGGGCGCGCCTCCAGCGGCGCACGCGCTCACTGTGCGCGATCTGGCAGCCGCCGTCGTATGACGGCGTTTTGCCTTACAGAGCCACTTTGCCGCCGTCAGATGCCGATCGGCAGTCGGCAAGTGGTTAATAATATTCAATTACAATTTGATTTGAGTCAAAATTGCATACGCTATATTATTATTATTTTATTTGCTATTTTTTCCCCAAGAGAGTGGAGTTACCCTTTATAGTTGGACCTTCACTGCATCTGAGCACCACAAACCAAAACACTATTTAGTTCATTTTTAATATTCAAAGCAAACTCACCCACCCATCCATGTCTCCATGCTTTATTTTGTTGAGAAATCACCCCCCTAGCATTTCTGGCTCTAGCCATCTTGAGTAAGGGCAAATGAATCATGTACCATTTACTTCCTGGAATCCATTTGCCCTGAGCTCAGGCATGCAGGCAGGAGAGTTGCTTAGTGGAGAAAACCCCTCCTCCTCTCCTCCCCTCCTGAAGACTCCTGGGATGTATGACATCATTTGCCTAGGCAAGAAACTAGGAAGTAACAGAAGAAATGTAAAAAAAAAACCTTTAAAACGATAATATGATTTACTTTCCTATCTATTTACTAATGTTAGTAACATGAGGATTACAAATAATCAATGTGTTTGGGAGAGTGAAGTTTCACTTTAAGGCAAGGTGAGTATATGAAGCGGCAGTTATAATACATATATAGGCCATTTTTCTTTTAGTTTGCATTGGGTGCGGAAGGGTTAGAACCAGTGCCAGGTCCTTAATGTTATCTATCCCCCAGTGGGGTGACTCACTTTATCTATTTGCCCTGTGACCATTGCCACTGGGACAGAAGGTGAAGAGACATCCAAGGTTTGTCACTACAATAGGGGATGTGCAGAAATCTTGCAACCGTGGCATCTGTTCCTATGACAGTTATCCAACTATGAACTTCCCTTCACTTTACAGGGATTCCCTGACACTTCCTGTTAGGTTTAGCTTGGATCAATGTAAGTATACATATTGTATACCTGTTGGATCCCCGTGGAAGCGGGAAGTTACTGTAGTAGTTGGTGCTACTACAGTAACCAGTGTAGTATTTCGGGTCTTGTGCCGTGCGGCCGCCCTGCTGTATGGGGAACACAGGGGGTCGCCCGCGGAGCACAGCTGACATTCACAGAACATTCTCATTTTTCAATAATTATAAGACATTCTATGATTGGATGAGATAGATAGGCAGGGGAATGACATCATGAAACATTTAAGAGGAACAGATACAGCCACGGGCGTGGGTGATCTGTTGGGGCAATGGCTGGTGTTAGTGCTTCGGGTTAGGTGGATTGTAGCTAATTATATCTATTATTACATTGTAATATAAAATGAAATAGCTCAACTCACCATAATGCAGAATCAGTGGGAGCCCTGAGTGTGTCACCTGCCACCATGACTTGCCACCAGATGCAGCTTGTCACTTGTCACCATCGCCTGCCACCAGATACATGTGTTACTTGCCACTGTCACCTGTCACCAGATGCAGCTTGTCCCTTGCCACCATCACCTGTCACCAGATGCAGCTTGTCCCTTGCCACCATCACCTGTCACCAGATGCAGCTTATCCCTTGCCACCATCACCTGTCACCAGATGCAGCTTGTACCTACCATTGTCGCCTGTCAAGAGATGCAGCATGTCACTTGCCCCCGTCGCCTGCCACCAGATGCAGCGTGTCACTTTCCACCATCGCCTGCCACCAGATGCAGCGTGTCACTTGCCACCATCACCTGTCACCAGATGCAGCTTGTCCCTTGCCACCATCACCTGTCACCAGATGCAGCTTGTACCTACCACTGTCGCCTGTCAAGAGATGCAGCATGTCACTTGCCCCCGTCACCTGCCACCAGATGCAGCATGTCACTTGCCACCGTCACCTGCCACCAGATGCAGCATGTCACTTGCCACCGTCGCCTGCCACCAGATGCAGTGTGTCACTTGCCACCGTCGCCTGTCACCAGATGCAACGTGTCACTTTCCACCATCACCTGTCACCAGATACAGCTTGTCACTTGCCACTGCGACCAGATGCATGTGTTACTTGCCACTGTAGCCTGTCACCAAATGCAGCTTGTCACTTGCCACCATCCCCTGCCACCAGATGCAGCGTGTCACTTGCCACCGTTGCCTGCCACCAGGTGCAGCGTGTCACTTGCCGCCATCGCCTGTCACCAGATGAAGCTTGTCACTTGCCACTGCCACCAGATGCACGTGTTACTTGCCACTGTCCTCTGTCACCAGATGCAGCTTGTCACTTGCCACCATCACCTGTCACCAGATGCAGCTTGTCACTTGCCACTGCCACCAGATGCACGTGTTACTTGCCACCATCGCCTGTCACCAGATGCAGCATGTTGCTTGCCGCTGTCACCTGTCACCAGATGCAGCACGTTACTTGCCACCATCGCCTGCCACCAGATGCAACTTGTCACTTGCCACCATTGTCTGCCACCAGATGCAGCTTGTCACTTGCCACCATTGTCTGCCACCAGATGCAACTTGTCACTTGCCACCGTTGTCTGCTACCAGATGCAGCTTGTCTCTTGCCACTGCCACCAGATGCACGTGTTACTTGCCACCATCGCCTGTCACCAGATGCAGCACGTTACTTGCCACCATCGTCTGCCACCAGATGCAACTTGTCACTTGCCACCGTTGTCTGCCACCAATTGCAACTTGTCACTTGCCACCGTTGTCCGCCACCAGATGCAGCTTGTCACTTGCCACTTTAGCCTGTCACCAGATGCAGCGTGTTACTTACCATTGTCACCTGCCACCTGATGCAGCTTGTCACTTGCTACCATCACCTGTTACCAGATACAGCGTCCCACTATCCTGCCACCAAATGTAGAATGTCACTGCAGCCTGCCACCAAAAATTACCAGTAGCAACTTATCACTTTAATCTATTTAATATGTAAAGGCAATTTGTAAGGTTTTTTCCCCAGCAGTGAAACATTGCTTCTGGCAGACTCTCCCCAGCAGCATCCGAGTGGGTAAACTTGCACGTGCGTATTTGCTGGTCCTATCTTAAAGTGAGGGCGGTCGGTGAGAGATGATGTAATATCTCTCTGCTCGCCCGCGGCTGCAGCTCTATCAAGAGCAGCCTTCGCAGCCCTGCTGTAAGGGCGGAACAGTGGTGATGAGGGGCGGGCAGTGAGAGGTAATGTCATCTCTCTGCTCGCCCGCTGCACCACTGACAGAGCAACATTCACGGCCCAGCTGCAGAGGTGCCACAGACCGGCACTGTTCTGTGGCCCAGGGTTTGGGGACCACCGCTCCAGAGGACCTAAACTAAAGTGCACTTATTCATTTTGCTCCTGCGCCCTGACCTAAATGATTCCCCCCTCTCCCCTCCACTTATGCAGACTTTCCTAGATCTGATGACTGTATCCTCTGTTTGTTTACACCTAGCAGTAAAAGGCTTCCCCTCCTGCCTGCGCAGTGCAGCACTGTACACTTCTATCACATGCATCCCTGTTAGGGTTGCCACATCATCCCTTTAATCCAGGACACATATGAATTATGCAGGTTCTGTGGCTAATTTAATGCAGATAAAGAACCAAGTGAGTTTAATTACCACCTTAATCAGCCTCAGAACCTGTGCAATTAATATGTGTCCTGAATTAAAGGGATGATGTGGCAACCCTAATCCCTGTATGACAGAGTAGGAGATCTGATTCATCTCTGCTGCAGTTCAGTAACACTTACAGGTCTCCTTTTTATCTTCAGTCAGAGGCTGGATGGTGAAAATAGAAACAGCGCATTGATTAACTCTTCTCTCTGTTACATTGCTTTCTCCTCCAATCAGTATGCTCCTAGCACTTCAGCACTACTGAACTGGCTCCTTGTGCTGCTTCTCCCTCCCTCAATGTAAGGACCTGCATCACCTGCAGGTGGCACTGTGGTTCCCTGGGCAGGGGGGTTGTAGTTTCAATGTCCACCAGCAGGTGTCTGCCAGAAGCCAGCATCAGGTGGCTGGGAGACACTCACTGGTGGAGACTGGAACTTCAACTGTTCACCCAGGGAACCACAGTGCCACCAGCAGGTGAAACAGCTTCTGACACCCAACCTGAACGCTGCTGTACAAGGACTGCAAGGTACAAGTCAAATTCAGGTGCTTACACTGCTTGCATTTAAAAACACATATTTAATTTGGCTGTTGACCTGTACTTTATGTCTGTGGACAACTTTCTTTTATTTTATTTTTCTTTGAATAAAAATGTATTATGCAAAAAAATTTTTAAAAAACCCACATATTTAATTCTGTATTCGTGAATACAAAGCTGCATTTGTTTGCATCTGCCTGGAGTTCAATAAAAAATACATAGCTGGACTAAATGGTGTTTTATCTGCCTGGAACTGAACCTTAAGTGAAAGGTAGCGGCCCCCTTTAAATACTATAGAGAATCCCCTACTGACACAGGTGGAAGATAAACCTTTCCAGAATCAGTTTGTTCCAATTTATCTAACATATGCCCACCTGTTCAGTATCTTTAAGAGTATTTTATTATTCACTGTTCATTATTATTTACAATTAAAGTATTATTATATGTAATCAGGGTACGTGATAATTTGTCCTTTGGCACAGATTTCTACACATAAGTCAAAATTGTTTAAAGAGCATTGAATAGAAATGCAAAATATTAAATTCAATCATTGTATCACTTCAAATTGTATTCCAAATAATTTTACTCTCATGCTATACTGCCATCTAGTGTCCACAGGAGGACTTGCCTAAAAATGAATTCAAACTAGAAAATAATATAGCTCTATACACTATACAGATAAGAGCAACCTTTTTAAATAAAGTTACATATGTTTATGCAAACTCGGAAATAATACTGTTGTGAAAATATAAGAAGATGATAATAATCATAATAACAATAATAATATGTATACATTTTGTTCATGGAAAAAGCAAGCACATTTTCAATCTCTTTATGGAACTTTACTGCCACCTCATGGCCAATGCTTCCACTACTACTACTACAACCTCTACTACTGCTACTACAGCTACTACTGTTATTATTCTTAATAATGATAAGCTAAATGCACCTGGGTTTGGTCCAAGCAGGGTTCGGCCACATTCAAACGGCATCTAAATTTCAGCTGGACTCACACAATGTAAAGTAATCATGTCCTCAGTCTCTGACCATCTCTTGTATAATGTCTGTGGACTATAACCATCTTTTGTATAATGTCTGCAGTGTCTTACCATCTCCTCTCCCATTTCTACAGTTTCTGACCATCTTTTGTATCATGTCTGCAGTCTCTGATCATCTCCTGTATCATGTCCTCAGTCTCTGACCATCTCTTGTAACATGTCCTCAGTCTCTAACCATCTCTTGTATCATATCTGCAGTCTCAAACCATCTCTTGAATCATGTCTGCAGTCTCTGACCATTTCTTGTATCATGTCTGCAGTCTCTGACCATCTCTTGTATCATGTCCGCAGTCTTTGACCATCTCTTGTATCATGTCCGCAGTCTTTGACCATCTCTTGTATCATGTCCGCAGTCTTTGACCATCTCTTGTATCATGTCCGCAGTCTCTGACCATCTCTTGTATCATGTCCTCAGTCTCTGACCATCTCTTGTATCATGTCCGCAGTCTTTGACCATCTCTTGTATCATGTCCTCAGTCTCTGACCATCTCTTGTATCATGTTTGCAATCTCTGACCATCTTTTGTATTATATGCACAGTCTCTGATCATCTTTTGTATTATGTCCACAGCCTCTCATCATCTCCTGTATCATACCATTACTCCTCGACTATATTTTGGTTTTTGTCTGCTGTCTCTGACACTGAATATCCACTGAACTTATAGGCAGTTATGTCATGGGGTTCCTCCCTATTACATACCAGGCCCTTCAAGTCTGGTATGAGTGTTAAGGGGGACCAGACCCAAAAAAGACAGTATGAGCCCCCCATACCAAATTCCATACCAGACCCCACACAAACATTAAAAAAGCATGAGGTACCTCCAAAAAAAAAATCCACACTAGATGCAGGAAATGGGTAAATGAGCATGCACCTCCTCCCCAAGCCATACTCGGCCACATACCCTCAACATGGGGAGGACCTTGGCAGTGAGGCAAAATTCCTTGTCCCCATGTTGAAGAGCACAAGGGCCTCTTTCCAACAACCCTGGCCCAGTAGTTGTGGAGGTCTGCAGGTGAGGGGCTTATCAGAATCTTGAATGTAAGCCCCTTTAACAATAAGGGGACTCCCCGTTTCCGCCCAGCTATATTAAAGAATAAAGGATAAAAGTAAACAGTAAAAAGAAAAACACAAAATCAAGACAATTCCTTTAATGAAAAAACCCACCATCAACCACGTCTTCCAGTGATGTAGATACGCATCAATCAGAATGCCTGATGTCTGCAACAAAAAGCCACCCACTGACGCTCATCTGGTCCTGTCACTTCACTCCTGCCAAATAACTGGTCCAGCAGATGACAGCAGTTACATACAAGGGGTAGGGGTCTCCTGGGAGATGTCATGGACCATATATGTTTATGACCATATTATGTCACTGGAATCCTCTGTTATTATGCATAATGCAGGGCCAGCATTTATTTATTAAAGTAGAACTATAGGAAAAACTTTTTTTTTTTCATTGTGGATAGAGTAAGGGAGGGTTATAACTCCTGTCAGGTTTTTTTTTCTCCCTCCATCTTTGTCCCATTGGGGAGATTCCCCTTCACTTCCCCTCCTATAGCCAAACAGGAAGTGAGAGGAAATCCCTGCAAATAAAAGGGAATTACTTGGTGCCACTCCCCGCTCACCAGATGATGTCCTCATTGGAAGATTTCCCCTCTATTAGTTTTCTGGGGACAATCCAAAATGTGGGATTTTCTTTTACTTTCACTTTCAATGATAATGTAAACAGGACAAATAGAGAGGGTGAATCTCCTTAACGGGGGCACAGACAGCAATAAAAACTGATAGGGGTTCTAGTTGCTCTTCCCTCTATCCAAAACGAAAAAAAAAGTTTTGCAGCTTTGGGGACGTTTTAATAGCAATAGTTAAAAATACAGCCTTTGTGACAGTTATACTGTAGACAGAGGTGGCTCTCTAATTAGGCAAATTAGGCGGCCGTCTAAGGCCTCACACTCACAGGGGCCTCGCAACCGCCTAATTTGACACTGACACCAGCCCCGAGATAAAGAGTATTGACACCAGCACTTTAAAGCTCTTAATATATGCAATTTATAAAGTTCATCTTTTTATCGCTTGAATTATTTTTCCCATTATGGGCGTGAGTAGGGCCTCATGTCGAGGTTTTGCCTAAGGCCTCACAAAGCCTAGAGCCACCTCTGACTGTAGATGGTATACCTTAAAAACAGATGATTGGCCTACAGAAGTAGACATTTCAGCATCATTCCAATCCAGTCCTCAGCAAGGTCCATAATAACCTCTCACATTGAAGGTCTCTGAGATTGACTGTCTATGATACCACATACTAATCCCTCTGTAAGACTCTTCAAAAAAGTTTTGACCAGTGGTGGCCCGTCCGTACGGAGCGCAGGGGCGCCGCCCCCTCTAATCCATGTGCCCGTACCCTAATCTCCATGCAGTGTGCTGGATGCATGGATTTCAATGGGCACGTTTTTTTTTTTTTTTTGGAAACACATGATTAGAGCCTGAGGTTCTAATTGGCTTAAAAAAAGGGTAATCTTGGGGCGCAGAGCACTGTGCCCTGAGCCCACCCAGTTGTGGGACATTAGTGAATTAATATTTGCTATTGTCTTCCTGATTCTCCTCCCAACCAATCAGGAAGCAGGTCCTGAGACCCGATTGGCCAGGGGTCTCAGGACCCACTCCCCGTGCAGCTGGGAGGAGAAGCAACAGCCCCGGAGCAAGGTCTCCAGGAATAGCTCACCCGCAGCCACATCCAGCACTCCCCGGCGCAGACAGTGGAGGGAGGAGGAGGGGAGATCAGAGTGTCATCCTGGCCAGGACTCATCATCTGCCTCCATCTGTCTCCTGCTGGGGGGGCCATTGATTTGCGCACTCCCCCCCCCCCCTCAAATATTGAGCACCAGCCACCACTGGCTTTGACTTCTCTTTAATGGTGTTGTAAGTATCAACTGTACAATTTGAAATATGGAAGCATTCCAAAAGCTGGACTTTACATTGTTACTGACTGCTTTGTGTGTCTCTGTGTGAACAGCGTCTATGTTAAAATAGATTTTATAGAATTTATGAATAAATGTATAATTTTACATAAAATATTTTTAGTGTTACTAAACCCGAGACCCGGCATTCACTATATCTGGTCTTCCACAGTACACAGAACATGGAAATGTAATCATTTTAGTAAATATAAACTCCTAAATATCTTTTCTCATCAGCAGTATATAGCAGTATTGTGACTTCTATCAGTGTCTGGTTAAACTTGTAGAAGAAGTTTTCATTCTCCTATGACTGTCCTATGAGGCAGCAGGACCCCTGACCCTCTGTTTGGACAGTGCTGATTGGCCCTGTGCTGATCACATGCACCCTTCAAAAAAAAACTCTCTAGCAATACACACCAAACTGAGCATGTGCAGCGTGTCCCCTACCCTCTGTTCTATCAGGAGATATATTGGGGACATTGGAAGTATTTGTGTGTGTGTTTTTTTTTTCATTGGTTGAACTGGATGGACTTGTGTCTTTTTTCAACCTGACTAACTATGTAACCATGTGCGCGGCATTGCGCATCTGTCAGCAAAAATAGGGTTAAAACAGGCTGTGAGGAGACACATCATGGATCAGGCTTCAGAGGAACAAGAGATTTACACGCAAGTCTAATTCAGCCCTTAGGGCCGGGTTCACGCTACTCCGAACATGGAGATTGCATATGATTCGCAACGCACTGCAGTGTGAGTCATATGCAATCCCCATAGAGATTGTATGGCTGAATCCGCATCGCAATCAGAGCAAACTCACACAGGACCCTTTTTTTTTGGAGGGTCAGAATCTAATCGCATAGTGGTTCACACCATGCGATCTGATTCCTGTGCGAGTTTGCAGTATGCAGTGTGATATGCGAACTGATTTGGGGGTGTCATTAACATTGTATTGACACTCCCCACAGTTTGCATATGGCAGTGTGAACTGCCGCCCAGAGACTTGTGATGTGGGAACCCGCAGTGAATTTGCAGGGTTCCCGCATCGCTGCAGTGTGAACCGGCCCTTACAGTTCCATATCACATGTTTTGCCTACACAATATTACAGGGTGATAGAACTTTATGAGGGTTGATATAGTAAAGGCACAACAATCTGTGATGTCCCTTCCTTCCACCACGGGCCCCGTAGAACCCCTTTCTGGAACTTCAGGACCCCAGTGCAAGAAACCATAAAGGCCCCCCCTTCCTCTATGGATCAGGGGCAGTGATGGTGGAGGGAATAGGATCAGTGGCAGAGGTGGTAGTGGTGAGGGGGTGGTATGAGTCCACTGATGGTGGTGGGGGGAGGGGATTTGTCCACTGATGATGTTGGGGGGTGGGATCAGTGGCAGAGGTGGTGGTGGTGGGATTAATCCACTGATGGTGTTGGGGCAACTTGGGGGGATGGGATCAGTGGCAGCTGGGGGGTAGGATCAGTCCATTGAGTTTGTGGGGACATCAGTCCACTGAGGGTGTTGGGGATGGGATCAGTCCACTGAGGGTTTTGGGGGATAGGATCTGTCCACTGAGGATGTTGGGGGGATCCGTCCACTGAGGGTGTTGGGGGGGAAGATCACTGGTGGCAGTGGTGGGGGAGGATGGGATCAGTGGTGGTGGTGGGGATAGGGTTGACATCAGTCGCAGTGGTGGGATAAGGATGACATCAGTGGTGGTGGTGGGGATAGAAATTACATCAGTGGCAGTGGTGGTGGAGATAGGGATGACATCAGTGGCAGTGGTGGGGATAGGGATGACATCAGT